>JAIUZE010045793.1:0-40345 GCA_022085475.1 Heliosperma pusillum | reverse complement strand
GGGGGGGGGGGGGGGGGGGGGGGGGGGGGGGGGGGGGGGGGGGGGGGGGTGGGGGTGGGGGGGGGGGGGGGGGGGGGGGGGGGGGGGGGGGGGGGGGGGGGGGGGGGGGGGGGGGGGGGGGGGGGGGGGGGGGGGGGGGGGGGCAGAGTATGAACAGCATGCTATAGTAAGAACAGGTATACACTGTTTCTACGAACTCAATAGGAATGCAGAGTATGGAGTTGGTAATTTTTACAGAGAGGTGTCCAATGGCATCCATATACTGCTTCATAACTACTTCAATGTACCAACCAATTAAACATCGAAACCTTATACAAGATTCCCCAAACAACGGAAGTCAACTTTTTCACCTTTCAAATATGAACACATGGAACAAATCACCAAACAATAGGGATGTTTACTCAGTGGTCCAGACCAAAGACCAGACCGGACCGGACCATATTTTATTTGGTCCGGTCTACGATCCACCTTTTTACTTAACTTTGGTCTCCATTCCTGTCTTGGACCAAAAAGAATAGACCACGGACCAGACGTCCAGACCATGAACCGAACTTATATAAAAAAAATCTTTAAACATGTAATAGTATTAAGTTTATTTCCAATTCTTTTGCACTATTATATGATCTGTACTGAAATATAGTAAGAAGATAATGTTGCTTATTTTTAGGGATGTGCTTTTTCACACACGGATTTTACTCTTTCACATACGACTTTTACAGTCTTACCCTTGTCATATTTTTTCCACCCTCACCCAAATAATTTTTTTATCTCCCTTCTATTCCTTTAATTTCCCTCCGACAACCTCCCTCTGGCCAACCCACCTCCGTCACTTGCTCAGGCCGACCATATACTCCGGCTGACCTTAGCTTCCCATTTCCGCAGCCGACTTGGCTTTTCCTCTCCCGCACTCACCCTTCCCCTCTCCCGCACTCACCTTCCTAGTCCATAAAATCAATCACTCGCACGCATTGTGCCAGAAGACGCTAACGTATTACGCCAGAATAGCAACCTGTGTTTGTCGCAAATGATCTCAGAAAAGCAATAATGGACTAGTTGGGTAAAACATTAATATGAAAACGTAGTTATGCCCATTAAATTAGTTTTGTTAACAAGTGGAAAGTAGAGAGAGCTGTAAACAATAACTCTCCCGCATTGCCTTCCAAATCGTTCTGACGATCCAAATATGATATTGAAAAATTAACTAAAACTTAACAAAACATACTAATAATTGATAAACAATTAAATTAATTCACTAATTGAAGAATAAGGATTTATTGTTAAGTTTTTAAAGCAGTTAGATTAATTTTTAGTAAAAAAAGTTTGATGAAAGGTATCAGGAAGGTAATTTCTTTAGTTTAGATTAAAGGGTATATTACGGAAAGATAATGAAAAACTATATGTGAAAGAGTAAAGTTCGTATGTGAAAAAGTAATTCCGTATTTTTATCATTATAATTTTTTTAAATTAAAATTTTAATATACTATAGCATGTTCATAACAATCAATTTGGTCCATAAACCACAAAAAAAGCGTGGACGAGGGCCCAGACCAATATTAATATAGTCTGGTCCCAATCCACCATTTAACTCTTATTTGGTCTTAGGTGCACAGAGTTTGGTCCGGTCTCGGACCAATGAACACCCCTACCAAACAAGACAAAAATATATAATCAAGCCAAACCAAGTTGTAAGAAACAAAGCTATAACTTCTAAGTTCCACGTAAACCATTTTTTTCCCTTTTCAAATTCCAGATTTCTGGTTTCTCCATAACCATAACTTTAACCAGTCTTCTCTTTTTAAGTTTTTTTAAGAACCCAAACACCAATGATAATCCACATCCTGCACGGCTGCATCCAACACTGTGAGACGCCTTCTAACACCCCCAATATCCTCCCTCTCCCAAAACTCTCAAATAAAACCTACTCCATTCTAATTATATTTTCCTCATTTTTTCCGTTCATAATGGTCTGTTTCTATATGGAAAATTATACTGTCCCTATTAATGGCTAGGGTAATGTCTTATCTCTACGGGTAAATTCTTCACATCGAGGAGTATTAAATAATGATAACTCATCACAAAATCTTAAAACCACGAGCCGTCTATAGCAGGCGGCATCAGCTATCAGCCAAATACTTGAGGATCAGAAATTCCGGTGCGCAATTGGTACAGAGGGAATAGCTGACCCAGCATTCTAAGACATACTTTCCCGTGTACACCTGCACAATTTCTTGAGTCTCCAGAACCTTCCAATGTCACCAAGAAGATTCAGTGGAAGCTAATGAGCATATTAGTCTCAGAACCAAGAAGCTACAATTCCCTACTTTACTATTTGACAACATAGACTGACATGATCGCAGTAGCTCAAATGCAATGTTTATACTTGGCCTTGGGAAATAATATAGTGAACTTATGCATTACAGAAAGTAGATTAAGAATGCACACATTTACTACCTAGGAATATCAAGAAAAATAAAAGAATATGGACAGGGCTTAGCATACCTTAGGAGCAGCCATTGGATACTCCTCAGGCAAAAATAATTCCAACTTGAAGACTCCTCCTACATTTGACAAGAGTAACATGCTTTAAGAGTATGACAATATAAAATATACGATCTGGACAATTCAACACAGGCTTGGAAGCCTACCACATCTAGGTACGTCAGTATTGAGTATATGGAACAACCCTAGCTTCAAAAGTCCAAGCAAAGAAACTTTACTACACCCTAACCCCTTAATTGTAAAAGCTTAAGGTTCACAGGGCACAAGGCAGAGGCGAGTGCCTCATGCAAATGAGGCGCACTATCTTTTTTCACACTAATCAGTATTTCTAGTCTAGCATAATATATGCAGAAATTGCCCTTTTTAGGGTGTTAAAGAGCACAACAAGTAAGATAGAAATTAGAGAATGGGGTAAGGGTTGTATTTTGACTAGCGATGCACATCACTACCTGCGCTTGTGCACAAGGTGCACCAAGACGTTGTGGCTAGCGTTCCACATAGACTTGACCTCAAACCTGGCGAGGCACACTTTTTTTAACTAAAGCTTAACCCTCGTTCCCCCACGCCTAAATTGCTCAACCTAAACAGTTCCTTACACCCACTCGCGCAGTCCCGCGTCCCTTTTCTTCCAAAATACGAGGATTCTACTACATCAATTTTACTCCAGTCCTTTTTAAAGACCCATAAAAGTATAAAACAGTCACTGAAATGAAAAATCCACAGCAACAAAAAAATGAATCACATGTGCAAAAGACGATATTCGTATACCTTCATAAGGAGATTGAGAAGGGCCTAGGATCATAACATTAAAGTAGCGCATATTTTCTTCTGACGGAGATGCACTTATTCCAGGAGCTACACTCAAAATTAAGCATCACAATCATTATAGTAAAAATTTACATATCAATCATAGTAAACATTTACATATCATGTCATACGAACAATAAAAACCTAATCAAAACATAAGACGCTTGAATTTTACAAAAACAACAAATTTCTCAAGTAAACATTTTCATAGAAATGTAAAACTCAAATTTTATCGAGGATCCCAAGGTTTTAAATAATAGTACATGGTGCATACTGATTCTATTCACTCTTTTCCATTTGGTTGTATGCCTTTGTCCAAATCCTCTCCAATATTGTCAAACACGTGTTCACTCAACAACAAATATCAAAATCATCCCGAAAAACGGGCAATTATAATTTTAAAACCTAACCAAATCATAAGATGCTTGAATTTTACAAAAACAACCAAATTTTCAACAAAACATTTTCACAATTATGTAAAGCTAAAATTCTACATTATTAAATATCACAAATTCATTCAGCGCATATATTGCTGTATCATCTCAAACGCAATTTAATCAAAAACATAAGAAAACTAGAATTTCACATAAACAGCAAAATTCAAAATTGCATAAATTCACAGAAATGTAAAGCTCAAATCGAAACCTGGCTCGCTAAGAAGGCGTTGAGTTTCCTGCAAAAAAAAATATTCAAAACATTAAACCCTAGGAAAATTACTTCGATAAAACAATTTAATTAAAGTGAAATTAAAGTAGGTAAATGATAGAAATAGAGAGATCGTAGACGATCGAATTCAAAACCTTGATGATTCTTCGAGGAAGATTGCTGTTCGCCATTGAAGGATAGCTTAAGGTGCGACTTGCGAGGTTTTGAGATTCGAGGTGAGAGAAAATAAATTGAGAGAATATAGAGAGAGAATTTTAAGTGATTTGGGGATTTCCTCTTACTAAAACTCGATAAATCGATACCGATACGATATGGAAATGAAATGAATAGAGGTCACGCTTATTTGGAGATGAAATTATCGACAATAATAAGTTGATGTTTGTGACGTTTGTTAAAGTTGGCTTGTTTGGATTGGAAATAATTATTACGACAATAACATAAGCTAAAATAAGAACAAGTGAGAGGAAATTGATGGTTTGTGTATACATCAGTGCATAGATCATACATGAGTAAATCTAATTGTATATTTTTCGAATTTCATGATAAACTTTTCGAGTTTTATTTTAAAGAATATGAGTTTTTAATATAAAGTTTTTCAACTTGTCTGCTTAGAAATTAAGCCAAAAAATACATTGCTAAAAAACTATATTTGCAAATTCAATTAATAAAGGTGCTTTATTATTTGCACTAATAAAGGTACTTCTATTTTACTTTTTGGAATTTGCTCTAGTATGTTTGTACTCCCTCCATTCAACTCCACACTACACTTATCTTTTTTCACGTTTGTCAACGCGCGTTTTGCATCGTAAATATAGTTCGCTACGTATTTGCAAAAATTATACAAGTTAGATATTTTTAATATACTCTTAAAGACGAATCAAACAAGATCCCACATGAATATATTTTCTCTTATGCATTAGCCGGAAATTGAAAGATTCTTCCGACTTGTGAATAGTGTCAAAAATAGAAACCTACCATGTGGAGTTGAATGGAGGTAGTATATATTAGGCTTCATTTGTACGCATTGTGCACTTTCTTATTCCACATTAATCGATGTGTGGCCTAAGTATTGACTGCATGTTCGACATTACGAGCAATAGTTTGAGCATAACTATTGTGGATCAATTAAATATTCATCAAATTAAATGATTTGATGATGAAAAATTTTCATATTTTGCGTAATTTAGATGACTAGATGATGCACTTGATACAGATTATAAATTGTCGTATAAATGATACTATTACGAACATGTAAACTAATTAAAAGTCTAAAACTTGAAAAAAAAATCCAATCGAGTAATCAACGGTTGTCAAACGAGTTTACTTTGATTGATTAAAGTTGACTTTTATAGATATCGAGTCGGACAAGTCTATGCAGAACTAAGAAAAATCGAGTATGAGTTTTAAAATAAAATAATCGAGCTTTGTTTTGAAGATTATGAGTTTTATTATAAAGTTTTTGAGCTGGTTCACCTAAACATTTAAGTCACAAAAATACAACATTACTCAAAAACTATACATATAAAATTAGTTACTTTTAAGTTTTGACGTCAAAGAAATTAAAATAAAGTATGTTATCATTGGTGTGGATCGTCTGTTTATGGTAAGTGTTACCATTGATCTGGATCGGATAAGTAACTTATAAACTATAAATGCAAAAGAATATATATAAGTTCAAATAAGCAAGGAGTCTGATGTAATAGGTCCGATATATGTTCCGGATTGTAAAACATCGACGACGTTTTAGAAAACATCGACGACGTTTTTCATAAAAAAGACGCCTCATGCCCTTAGCCTTTCTCTCTCTAAACTTTTTTTCTCCCAAAGTTTACTATTCAAAATCCACTAAAACACTAACCCCCTCCCCACCTCCGTCACCACCGCCACCACCGGACCTACCCCTGCCCCCGCACCCGCCGTGCAGCCAGCCAGGCTTGCCGCCGTTTAGTGTTCTTACTTTTTTTTTTAATTTTCTAGATCTAGTTTCATTTGTTGTTAGTTTTTTGTTTTAATTTGTAAACCTTTAGTTTTTGTTTTAATTTGTTGTTAGTTTTTGGTTTAATTTGTAAACTTTTAGTTATTAGATTGTTCTTGGTTTAATTTGTAAACTTTTAGTTATTAGATTGTTCTTGGTTTAATTTGTAAACTTGTAATTAGTTTGTTCTTAGTCGATTTTTTTTTCCGAGTTCTTCATCCCACCATGGTGAGATTTGAAGGGAAAAAAATTTCCCCCATGGTTGGACAACCATTTCACACGTCCAACCATGGGGGATTGCTTTTTCCCCCAAATCTCACCATGGTGGGACAAGTGAAATGGTTGTCCAACCATGGTGGGATGAAAAAATCTGGAAATCCACCATGGTTGGACAACCATTTCACACGTCTAACCATGGTTGGACGTGTGAAATGGTTGTCCAACCATGGTGGGATTTCCAGTTTTTCATCCCACCATGGTTGGATTTCCACTGAAAAAAACTAGCCCATGGTTTGAGTTTTTTGATTAAAAGTCCGTTCATGGTTTCTTTGAAATATTTTTATAATTTGTTAATTAAGTTGATTAAATTAATTTGTTCGATGATAATATGTTTTAGGTCCGGTGGTGGCGGTGGTGGGGAGGGGGTTAGTGTTTTAGTGGATTTTGAATAGTAAACTGGGTTTCATAACCATGGCCAGACCCTAGAAATGGACGTCCAGCCATGGCCAGACATCCATTTCCAACGTCTGACCATGGTTGGACGTTGGAAATGGAGGTCTGGCCATGGCTGGACGTCCATTTCCAACGTCTGACCATGGTTGGACGTTGGAAATGTAGGTCTGGCCATGGTTGGGCGTCCATTTCCAACGTCCAACCATGGTCAGACGTTGGAAATGGATGTCTGGCCATGGTCCATGACATCCAGTTCTTCGTCTAACCATGGTATGTTTTCCAATTTTTTTTTAAAAAAAATCCGAATTTGAATTTTAACTAATTAAGAAATAACGTAAATCATTTAACTTAATTAAGTTTAAACGTACAATTAACGGATTCCGGGCAAAAAAAATTGATAAATATAAGTTTTGATTAATTTGTAAACATATTGAAGATTGTTCGTCCGTCATGATAATCGATTTAGTGAGATTGTTGTTGTTCGATTTAGTAAAATTGTTGTTGTTGTAATTTTTTAATTTTTTTAGTTGAATTAATTGTATTTGATTTTGGGAGAATTAGAGATGATAGAGAAGAGAGATAGAGAGTTTAATGCATAAGGGCATTATCGTCTTTTGTAATGAAAACGTCGTCGATATTTCCTAAAACGTCGTCGATGTTAACCAGCCGCTTTCTTTTATCCATGTATGAGGGTTGGATATAATATTGACGGGCCGAGTATAGATATTGGGTTTAGGCTTCGGATGTTAGGCTTGGGCCTAGAATTGGACTTGAGTTGAGACTAGAGTAAGCCCAAATAGTAGTATAGGTTAAAGACTTTTGGAAGGGCATGTTGCAAGTCTTGCAAGTAGGCCGACTACTAATCCTTTGATTATGACATCTTAGAGCAACACAATGAACACGTGCGCATAAATGTTTACGGGATTTGAACACAGGTTATGACGTAAGAGTACAACTTATCATGACTTTACATTACTAATGTAGTTGACAAAAGTTTATGTAAAGTCCGCTATTTACAATCGTTTTGTAATCGGTGTTTCAATTGAAGTATTATGGCTATGTTTTTTTTGTTTTTTTTAAATTCATTTACACAATATAGTACGCATAAAAACGCCTAATATGAGAATTGCCGGATAATAAAATGGAAATTATTGACTAATTGTCATTTAAATTAAAATATGTCATTTTTGATTGCACATTAATATTTATCTGCCTATTTGGATATATTAATAACGCCTACATTTTGATTATGAATTTGAGATTGTACGAATTATAATTGTTATTGAATTTGATCTCATTTTATATGATGTCTAGTTATGTATGTCAATAAAACTTTATTTTTAATGACGAGCAAACTCACAACTGCTAATTTTGATGCGTACTAGATCAACTTCTGAGTACACGTGATAGCTTGTAAACCAGGTATATATTGCAAGTCCTCCAGTATACAAGATATAGCCGACAAACCCGCAAAACGATGATCATTACCTCTTTAACAAATGTTGAAAATACTAACATTAAAATAAATCTACTCAAACTCTATCACAATTCACAATAAATGTTATTTTATTTATACAATTGATAGTTAAATAAATCAATATTTAAAAGAGAGTTAAATACAACATTATTTATTATTACATCCATAATAAAATAAAATCCTATTTTCATAAATATGAAAAATCACCACAATGAGACATTGTACACAGTACACACTCAGTCAATCTGACAAGTTACAACTCCCCCAACACAATTTACTTCCTCCCAAAAATTCACATTCTATAAAAACAAAAAAACATACCAATAAATTCCCATAAATAACAAATATAAATAAAAAAAAAATACCCACCTAAATAATCTAAACAATGATCTAAAACATGGGGTTTGACCCAATATTTTCAGGACACGTGTCAGTGTACCACCCTCAAATCTCCAACTTGATCTGGTCCCCTCATTCCCCAAGAAATTAAATTAAATTAAATTAAATTAATAATAAATCAGAAAAAGAAAAAGAAAAATAATAAAAAAAGTTGAAGTAGGGAACATGTCATGTGAGTCCACAGGTTAGCAAATCCCACCACCACTTGGCACTTTACTCTCCCTTTTTCCCTTTTTTTTTAAAATTTTAATTAGCCTGTTATAAAGTCGTTTACCTAAAATACTGTAAGACGACTTTATACAAGAATTTGTTTTGTCGCTAGGTCATAATTTGTTCTTGTTCCGCACAACCCATGCTATGCTCGGAAGCTGGTGGTTGTGCGGTGGTGGTCGTAGCGTTGTTGCTACAATTCGCGACATTGCTCATCTTCATATTATTTTGTTGTTGTTGTTGATGATGATATATTTGCCTTAATCTCTCAATTTCCTTCTTCAATGCTTCTTGATGAGCTGTACAAATTAATAATTGTCATTACACTATTACATTAATATTGATAATAAGTACTTTAGATGTACTACATATACTGTCAATTGTCAACATGCATTTGGATTATATTATCATATATAAATATAAAAATAAAACAAAGTTGCTCAACATGCACATCACGTAATTATCCCAAAAAAGATTATGCATTAATTACTATCATTAATACCCTAGTGTCCTTGATTAAGTAATTTGTAGGGTATTATTAGTCCTCATGAAGTGCATGTAGCTACATTGGGTTAGCAATTAGGAAACAATAGTTTGGTAGGTTTAAACTAGTACTGGTATGATATGTTTCAATTTGAGGGCCAACTTATCATTTATGGTCGAGTGCGAGGTAAAACTGTAATAGGCGCATATCGACACAACTATAATACTCGTATTTCTTATTATACCATATTTAGCGTGTTTTTTTTTTATCGCATTCTAAATTTCAAACTTTACATTATCTTATCTCCAAATTTACTTTCGAAGACAGAGTTACTATAGCTTAATTAGCCTTATATCATAAAACTTACACCAGATAAGAAGTAGTAAGGACTAAGGAGTACTATGTATATCATCAAGTTTTATTACAACTCGATAATATATGGTTTCAAATCTCGACTATAATTTCTTTTAGACTGGAAAATAGTACAATAATCATTCTAGGTTATACATCGATAATGAAAATGACAAAACTAACCGAATTATGCTCAATTTCGATTTAAATAAACGTTACGAATGTAGGAATAAATTACATGACTCGATTTTATATTTCTATACCAGACCAATTAATTAAAGCTTGTGGGTCGATGTGTTTCATGCAGTAGATATCTTTCATGCATAATTTCATTCATATCTATCTTATTCTGATAAAAGCAGAATTATTCTGATCAATTTGTATTCATCTTTTTCATATTTTGACGACAATATGGACCTCCACCCTAATGAGTGAACTAGAACTAGCTTATATGCCAGAAATTAAAAAAATAAAATGAAAAAAATTGAAGATTTTAATCTCACGTAGATACTTCATGCATTAAAAAGTGGGTGAAATATGCGAATCGATTGAAGAAAAAAGCAATTTAGCATGATTATACTTCGAGCAAGATTCTTGAGTACGTCTCTCAACAAAGAGTAATTCTTGGGTTTTCCGGGAGTACGGTACTAAGCTCCTTATACCGAAGTTATTATAATATTTCGTTTAATTTCTCCTCTTTTAGGTGTAAAGAGACTCATACTAAGAGGAGACAAGAATTTCCCCTCAACAAATTAGATTCTGAATATTAAGATTAAACATACTAATTATAGTTATATTTCAGAATTTCTTATAACCAAATTTTAACTTACTCTAAATGACCTAAATATAAATTAAAGTTTGATATAGTTCAAAATGATTCGATCAAATATAAATAACCTAAATATGAAGTTCAATCTAATTTAAAATTTTCAAACGAATTACATTATTAGTACTATCTATGAGAGGAGTTATTTAATCGTAGGGGTATCACTCGTCACCTCAAATTATCGAATGCGAAATTTTAGCAAACATGCATGTTAAACTACAAGACAAAAAGTTTCTTATTCGAAAATTTCATCTCTGGCTTCGTCCCTATTAATTATATAGTACATTACGTTAAGTTAACCACTAAGTTAACTATGCTTAATTAAGTTGTTAAATCATGTTAAGACATTATTATTATATAAAGAATATTCTTTTGTGATGGAACAAAAAATACTCTACCAAAAACGTAATACAAAGTGCATAATTATTAATTAACTATTCTATTACAATATACAAATTGAACAAGTTGAGATTATTAATCAATTAATTAATGTGGATCATAATTCAATGTAGTCGTAATTAAGAGATGCATGGAGTAATATAATTAAATTAATTAAATAAATAAAATGTAAGTAAACTAACCATCTTTGAAAATCTTATCTTGAGCTAAGGCAGCTATCCTTTGCTTAAGAGCACTGTTGTCCACGTTAAGAATCAACCTTTGGTGGTCCAAGTATGCAACTCTTGGAGACAATGCTGATACCTCCGTCTTCAATATCACAATTTATATTATTATTATTATTATTATTAACAAATTAAATACTTATAATTATCAATATATCGTACATTAAGACACGCTTCAATCGAATTAATTATATATATCAACAGTTTAATATAGTTAGAAGAACGTACATGGTACACCGTACACCCCATAAGAAGATAACAACGATGTTGAATAATTAAACTGGTTAATTAAACGTGAAAATTGTAAGACAGTCATATAGAAAAATTGCGTGTTAGAATTATGAATTACGAAGTGTTAAATGAATACACTCCATTATAAGAAGATAACAACGATGTTGAATAATTAACCTAGTTATTAACCGGGAAATTATAAGACAGTCTTATATTCTTATAGAAAAAAAATCCATGTTAGAATTATGAATTACGAATTACATAGTAGAGTATATAATTAATTATGGCGAAAAATTAAGTTCATGCACGTAAGATTAGTGTGTTACCTGTAATGTAGTTACACTTCGTTCTAACTCCGATATGTATTGCAACTTCCTTACCCTGGACCGTTGTGCTGATTGTCGATTTGCCAATATTCTGATCAAATTATTCAATATTTCATAAGTTTAATTATAATCAATGATCTATAAAGCTCAAAATTCGACTAATTAACTGAATTACGGAATATTATTATTATTATTTGACAATTCGACCTATACATTATTATGTACGCGAGTACAACTTAAAATTGCGACAATTATTACCAGTTAAATTAGCTGACATCTGCGTAAATAAGCTAAACACTTACCTCTTAATACGTTTGGGGTCGAGATTGAGAGGATCGCCATGAGAATGATTAACATTATCGGAAAAGGGATTAGTGGCCGTGTTATTATTATCAGATAGACTAACACTCTCGACTTCTCCAGGCTCGCTCTTAAGAAAACACTGCGGTTTATTGTTATTATTATTACTATTACTATTATTTTCGAGGGAAATATTATTATTTTCCTCGTTATTAGAATTCTGGTCAGAAGGCGGGGAGGAAGGCAAACCACCCGCCTTCGTCCCTCCAGATAAGTTGTCAGAGAACATTGACATTAGCTGCTCATCGTCCAGCCGATCAAACCCGCCGGCGCCGGCTCCGGAGCTCCGGGAGTCACCGGCGGTGTCGAGGAAGGTGATTGAATCGCTCATTGACCGCCGGTGGGTTCCCCGTCTAGCGGAGGTGAAGTCGAGAAACTCGTCCACCCACGACGCTGGGGCCGTGGTTTGTGGCTGAGACGAAGACGGTGGCGGAGGTGGAGGCGGAATGGTGGTTGTTAAAGGTGGCATTCTTTGGTGAGGAGGGAATGCTGGTGGCCAATTTTGGTGTTGTGGGATCTTAGGTGGTAATTGTGCCATTTTTGTATGAATATAATAAGTTTGGTTTATTATTATGAAGGAATGTATGATAATATGATATGCGAATAATGTGATATGATGGTTTACTATAGGAAATAGGAATTGGGAAGTAGTAGTATACTAGTATGTATGAAGTGTAGTTTTGTGGAGTAAATAACTTTGAGTTTGATAGGTTGTTTGTGTACTAAAGTTTTGATATGTTAGTTTGGAGTGGATTATATATGTAGGAGGTAGGAAAGTGTAACTACTTGCAATTGTTGGGAAAAAAGAGGTTGAGTGTTGTATTGTAAATCATACATCTATTGTACAAATTAAAATATCGTTGAAGACGGATATAATTCGTCTTTTGCTGAAAACCTCTAATAAGTAAGTGAAAGAATAAGTAGAACTGTGGAAGAGAAAGTGTCTTTCACTTGACCTCCACCTACTCTTTGTTAGAGGTTTTCAGCTATTGACACACCAAAGATGTGCTATAAAAGTATATAGGTTGTAAATTGTAATAGCAACCCAATTGTAGTTAAGTTGGTCTTATTTAGTTAGGCGGTTATATACATTTTATGTGTGAAATAGGTTAAATATTATCATGTACAGAGAGATGCGAGGTCATTTGTTTTTTGTCTCATCTTTCTATCTAACCTGTTTTATTATTTAAGATGGACATTTCTGTTTTAAACGAAAATTTGTATATGCATGTATTAGTTATATAGTTAAATAAAGAAGATAAAAAACTTTGAAACATTTTACATAACTTTTACAACAATAACAAAATTATACTACTTATGTATAAAGGATCTAAATGTCGAGTTGATAAATCATAGATGAACCTCGTCTCACATTAATATCATGTCAGATGAAAATGACAAAAGTAGAATGCACGGGGGAAAATTAAAAACTTTGTTCAATATTTCCATGTTGGTCATTTAACTTATCTCCCTCGATACAGACATATCTATCTTAAGTTTAAATATCATTCTAAATGGCCAACATAAAAATATAGAACAAATTTGTTGTTTTTATATGTGCATTCTACTTTTGTCATTTTTCATTTGACATGAATATATTTAATCCGCTTTAATCTTAAGACCGATATAACGAGAATTTGCCTTTTACACCAGACCAATCGTTAGTACGGATAGGAAATAGTAGGAAGTAGGGTGGTGGCCGGTGGTCACATGGAAGAGGAAATGAAGAATGAGGAGAGACAGCTAGCAACCGGCCAACCGTCTCAGTACAAGTTAATTGTTAAATTGGAATTTTGGAAAGTCTTCACTTATTTATTTATTTTTATTAATTACATCCCACACTTCCTTCTTTAACATGAAAGAGAAATCCTCAAAACAAATCCAGCCACCACGTGCCTACGTGACCCCTTTCCGGCATATGGGTCATTCGAAATTATAATTGGGTCGGATGGTTTGAGGTCGGGTGTGATTTAACACAAATTCTCATTTGTAACAAGCATATTCGTCGCAAGCTTGTGACGGGTCAAATAATATCCATGTGAATAGATAAGATAAAAGCTAGTTGACTATGGAGCAACATTCTGTTTTGTCTTATCTACTCACATGGGTAATATTTGACCTGTCGCAAGCTTGTGACGGATATACAATCAAGTGATTTAAATCTGCTTGGGTATACAATACATTGGCTTAAATTAATTAGTAGATCACGGTCTATATAGTAGATTGATCAATCAAGTGTATTTGTTAAACGATATATTATGATGGCATATTATTAGAAATTTATTATTTTTTTCTTAAATTAATTTGTTGATATTTGCAGTAATTGCAATAACATATTCAATTTGTACATGAAAATAGTATATTAGCTGTCCTGTAATCAACTAATTACCAAACATCTGCTAGATTAATTAATTTGTTAGTTAAAACCAATTCTAAGATCTGGATACCGTCATCAGCTAAAGTTATCCGCTATTTTGAATTTGTTTATGCCATTTGCCAAATAAAGCCATAATTGTGTTCATAACAATCTGTTTCCGAGACATTTTTTGTTTTAGATTACACATTTACACTGACTATGAAGATTAGAGGCGATTAGATGTGGTTTTGAATTGTACACAATCGAATTTCTAAGTCATCGACAAAGGACCAATGGGAGTTGGACAATTTAGAGATTATTTGTGCTTTTCTAAATCTCTGGAAATGAAATTCTTATTCGCGAATCGAAGTTGTTGAGCTTAAAAAAAGAAACTAAGTCTAAGAGTAAGTTTCCTCTAAAACAGTTCTATAATACCTCATTGTAAAACCATATAAATAAAGACCAAAATGGCCTTATTATAGAAAGTGGTGATTTTAGAAATATATTTTAATAGAGGACTTGAATCACTTAATTTTACAATAATGCTTATGTAAAACAGTTTTATATAAGAATTGTTGTTTTAAAACACATCTACCTTGTGTATATCCTACTCTCTAGAAATACTTAAAATTTCCAAAATCTTCTAATACGGAGTAGTATATATTAGTCATAAAATTAGCTCTCATCGATTCAACACAGAACTTTATTTGTGCGCAATGTAAGATAAGCTCATGTTACTGTCCCAAATTTTGTTATTTTTGTAAATTGCTACATTAACACACGATGATTTACAAGCTATTCAAATTAATTTCTCTTGCTTAAATATTTTTGTAAAAATACATATACAATACTCGTAAGAAAGAGCTCGTAAATACATAATTTACCCTTATAAATTTTGTTTCCTTTTTCCATAAGTACTTTTTAATGAGCAACCGTACATAATTTAAAAACGATGACAATATCCCAACCACAACTGACAACACCATGATTGGTAATACCATGTGTGAGAGACTGAGAGAGCATGGTATATTGATCGTAACTCAGAGTTTTGTAGATCTTAAATTAATGGAGCTACAAACATATCATAAATGATAGAATGTGGTTTGACATGATCCAATTCACAAATCGACGGTACACATCGTGAGACAGTCCTATTCTAGAAAAAATAATTCCATTATTGTTGTTGGTTATTTTTTTTTATAAAAGTGAACTGTCTCATATTGTGAGACCGTCACACAAGACTTACTGGATCCAAATATATTGCATATTTGCATTGATGATTTCATTCATTTACATTTAATTCACTATATATGATTTTATATATCATCACTCGAAGAAAACGAAAACATACACGTCTAAAAGTCCTAATATTAGCCTATACATTTTGTTTTTATATGATTATTTGAACTGTACATAACGAAGTGGTATTTATAGTAAAATTATGATGGCTACATATTGTATAATTTCTAAAAACTTGGTGTATGTAAATATGTAATATCGACAATATGACATACGTTAATAATACGTATTACATCCAATTTAAAGACTAGACTAGTCATATGACTATTGATCATGATCTTCAAAGTAACATTAATGTTTTCATGTGTTATTCTTACAAATTACAAATCTATAAAGAGAATCGAGTGTATGTTATTGTCTTATTTTAATTTTTCATATTTTGTAGAATTTCTAAAATGGTGTTTTAATATTACCAAAAGTATACTTATTACATTATTACAAGATAATATGTACACAACAACTATTAAGAGGGGTTGCCAAAAACAAAAACAAATAAAAGCTAATTTAAGCCACATATAGCCGAAAACTGAAGACACCGCGAATATGTTTTTTTGAGTCTAGTCAAGACTTGAGCCACATACAGACATACAGTTTCATTCTCTTACTATCAAATTGAATTATACAGATCATTATTCTCGTAATTAAATAATTTCTATAAAAAATACTTGTATATATACTCCATTTATGTAATCAAATTTTAACATAATTTCAATCACAATATTCTAAAATTAAAGACATCTAAATTAAGTCAAAAATCGATCTAACAAGTCTATAAGTCTAGTACTAATAATTAAAAAAACTTTATTCAAAGAAATATGAATATTCGTTTATGATGTACTTAATATAGTGATATATACGCGGGATTTTATAAACAAAGAGAGTGATGAGCTGTGTTTCACGAGATTGCATATATTGGAATGAATGGACATCTTCCCATGTGTTTTGTTTCTAAAGTTTCCACCTTTCTTTGCTTTCTCTCTAAATCAAACTCACATGCTCTCTTACATTTATTCTTATTCTTAATTCATTTTTATTTCACAAATTCTCGTTTATAAACATGTATATCCGTCTACAATTATAGATCGGTCGGATCCATCTCACAAAAATGCAAGTGAGAGGACAAGTGCTGGGAAACCACACGCCTCTCACTTGCATTTTTGTGAGAGGGTTCTAACCCGTCTACAATTATATATGGATATGCCCGTCTAAAATGAGACCAACTGTTTTTATTTATACCAAATTATTATTCTTAGTTTTAGTAATTTTATTTGTTTATGTAATTAGTAGCTTCTTTGTAGCTTCCATCATTAGTTAATGTTAGTTTATTATTATGATTATTGCCGTACTTAGGAAACACATATAATGATTATGATGATAAAAGTTGCTACATTAAATTTACAAGCCACCTTGTTATCTTGTCCTACAATATATTCAGATTACGAATAATTGTTTTATTTTATATATGATTCAGTTAGATTTGTATAAGACTGTTATATGAGTTGAGTATATTAATTATAGTTATCATAATATAGAGTACTTATTAAATGATGTGCACTATTTTACAAGACGATGAGGTTGATTTGTTTTAAATGTCGTTAATGGCGACTACGACAAATATGAATATTTCTATCTAAGGTTAAAAGGAAATATGTAACTATGGCGTGTTTAATATTTCAATTGACTCGATCGTTCATGGTTAAAAGATGACTAATCAAATCCAAGATAGGAAATTCAACATTTATCACACTCTATTTTTAGATATGCAATTGAAACATGTATATAATTTTCAATTTCATATAACTTTTTGATGTAATAGAGTATAGAGTATTAGATTATTCAAATATCAACCTAATGTTCACCGTATCTCCGTCTTTGTAACTAATTACTAATTAGTGCCTTTCCGACTTAAAATGAAAATAATGTGGAATATAGTAGGGTGTATTTTAGATAATTTGGAATATAGTTGGGTGTATTTTAGCATATTCACGTACTTAAAGCATACCGTTAAATAAAAGTAGAAGTAGCATATATATGTTTTATCACAAATTCTCATTTGTAACAGGGTAGCCCGTTGCAAATTTAAGATGAGTTAAATTCTCTTCATAAAGAGTAAGTGGAAAGGCAAGTGGGGATTCCAGTTGTCTTCTAAGTTCTACCTGCCTCCTCATTTGCTCTTTATAAGCGGAAATTTGACCCGTTTTAAACTTGCGACTATCGTTCAGTAGTTAGTAAGACTTCCTCCATATGCTTATAGTGTTACGGTGGTGTACTTGTGCGTAGATCTCAGAGACTGCGGAACATTAGCATTATGTTGGGGCCTTGAGGGTCCCACTAGGATAATTATCGTCTGACATATGCTTATGTTCTCATAAAAGTTCATGCCACTAATTTAAAATCATTTAATTTAATATAAACATAAAGATTGTGAGTAATTTGGAAGTGCACGTAAAATTAAAGGATTAGCATGTGCTTTTTATTCCATGCTTACAACTTACATCTGAGTTCAACGTAATTATTCGTATTAACCAATTTTACGTGATTCATAAAATTTCGACCCTAAAATTAAAGTTTTTATCAATCAATTTGGACATAACTGTATGGCATAGCTTTGGTTATTGTCTTATCGAGTTGGAATCCTTTGAGCAACTCAAATGAAGACGGTTTTTGTGACCTTTTTATATTAAAATGTGACTGCTTTTAGCAAACAAGTTAGCATAAACTGTAACACCAGGTATAACTTTATGGTTACATTTGACCATGAACTTAAATAATCGCAAATTAAAACTCCCGACTTTATTTCATTCAGATTTGGTCTGTCTGGAAAAAAAAAATTGCGTTGCTTATTGGCTAAGTTAAGAATTATCGATATGAATTTTTTTTTAAAGGGCAACATGTTAACGAAATAGGATAAATGTTATCTGCATTCATCATTAATCGTTGCAGTCTGTCGCAAGTACTTTTTTTCTCATCACAAGTTCGTTTCAATTTGTTGCAAGCGTCTCTGACGTTTGCGACGATTTTAGCTTCATCCGCGAATTATCAGATTACTATAAAACACTACAGATTTTTATTATCAAATTTCAACTTCAACAAGTAATCTTAATTCCATAACCCGAATCTATAACGAAACCGAATATACGAAACGGGTCAGAAGCAGTGCGTAGGTCCGTACACGTGAAGACCAATAATTTTGGGGACACAACCATCATTGTCTACGAAAATACTAAATTTATGGATAAGAAACAATGCCATTATTTTGTTCATGTATTGTCGAATTTTAACTTAAATTTATTTTCTACATTGTGTTGTTTAGATCACAATAAATTCTAGTAGTATCGTACAATTGAGGGAAAACATGAAATTGCAAATATGGAGTAATGTTTATTTTTTAGTAGAAATATTGAGGTGACATGTCAAATAAATAGATGTAATCAAAGTAAATTGCCTAGAGACATATTTATCTAAACGAGTAAAATTTAACATGTTTTAAGAGCGATTAACTGAGTGACACAAATTGTGATATCGTAATGAGTATGCTTGAAACGAGTTGTAATGACAATACAATTATTTGACTATAATGATCTCGAATAAACGTAAATGTCCTTGTGACAGTCTTGTTGATTTATAGAAAATCAGAGTTACAGAGTATGTTATATGGTGTGATTTGTAAATTATGGAAAATGGAAAATCGAGAGTCATAATAAGTGATCGTTAATTTTACCATTGAATTTATGGTACTCAAGCTCTTAAGATTATTATCCATAAATTTTTCTACTCTTGATGATGAGAGTTGGCAAAATGTGCTTTGATTGAGCACGAAAAATATTCACGAGAATTTTTATTACCGGTCAATCAAATGAAATACTACTCTACTAGAGAACTTCACTAACTTTCCTAAATTGCAATTTATGTATGTGTATTTGGTTTTATTAAAGATAAAATTATTATTCAAAGATTATAACTGTTAAGGGGTTGTTTAACTTAATTAGATTTCGAGCTCTGAGTTTCAGTGCTAACATATATGAGTGTTATGGCTTTAAATAAACGTTATTCTGATTGTAATTCTTAAGGTTGTTCACCCTGTTTGTACGTATACGAGGATATTTTTCAAAATCAATTATTTTATTTGGTGCAAAATGGATTGGTTCAGACCTAACCGAAGACCAATTGGTGGAGACCGGATCAGACCGAATGACAAATTATGATAACATATGTATAGTTGTAACAATAAGTCTTGCCAAAAACGGTTACATTTCCGTCTTTTGCTGAAGACATGTTAAATGTGGTCAGTTTAACGACAAATGTAACCAGTACTATTTCCTAGGCTATAACTAGTTGTTTGTCATATGATTACAATTTGTCGTTAAACTGGTCATAAAAGACCCGTTTTCAGCTGAAGACGAGAAATTTGTCCTTCTTGAATGAAAATTTACGTTGTTGTAATATGAATTTTGATGTATCTATCTACTGTTGGCAAAAGGAATTACCGTAGAAAATATTATGATTATGAAAATATAAATGACAAAAGAATGAAAAGGGTGCAGCCATGTGCACTTGTGCAGCATGAGACTATCACTATCATTCTGCAAAATAACCCAATAATATTTTAATATCTTACATTACTGCTATTTAGTGACGTTACTCATCATAGATAGTTACTCTTCATTGTTGTCAAGGACCCAACACTTAGAATGATGAATGATTCATCATGTTTCTTAGTCTAACACTCGTACATTACCTTCATCACAAATTCTTGTTTGTGACGGATAGGGGTGGGCAAAATCCGGTCCGAACCGGAAAAATGGACCGGTCCGGACCGGAATCGACTGGACCGGAACCGGAAAAAAAATTCCGGTCCGGTCTCTGGTCCATCATTTTTTAAGATTCCGGTTTCCGGTCCGGTCCGGTCTCGGACCGGTATTTTTCGGTCCGGACCGGATTGGACCGGAAAGACCGGAATTATTAATATTTGATTTTTTTCTATAAATTTTATTTTATTCCGGTCTAACCGGTCCGATCCGGTCCATTGGACCGGAATTAGAAAAAAGTGGGCATATAGTCCAAATTCCGGTCCAACCGGTCCGGTCCGGTCCCGGACCGGAATTTTTGTAATCCGGTCCGGTCCCGGTCCCGATTTTTTATCAATTCGGGTTCCGGTCCGGTCCGGTCCGGTTTTGGACCGGTGCCCACCCCTAGTGACGGACAGTATCCGTCACAAGCTTGCGATGTGTACCACTTCCCCTCACAAATGACCCATTTAAGGGAAAAAGGGGAAGCACATGGGGGTGCCCCACATGTTCCCTCTACCCATTTTGTTAGAGGAAAAACCCGTCGCAAGGTCCGACCCGTCACAAGGGAGACCTACTGTACCTTCATTTGGTAACCTTTCTTTTTAGACAATCCGCCTCATTGTTGATCCGTCTTCATCTGAAAACCTCTCACAAAATACAAGTGAGAGGCCACGTCTCTCACCCACTTAGGTTATGTGAAAGGTGTTTATTGAGAGTTCGTATTCAATGAGATTTTGTGTTCACCCACTTCATCAATATTCTTTTTAGCTTAAAACAGGTAAAAATATGAACTTAATTACATCGACACATGAGTTATGACAAATCTTTTATTTTGCCTCATGTAATACGCTTTTGTGTTATTCATTTTACATGAATATATAATTACATATGACATATTTTAAGTTTGAAATAGATAAACTCGTCTTAAATGACAATTTACACTTTTAAAACGTTTTGTTCAACTTCCTACTCAAAGTCTCAAACTAACTAATCTTACTTTACATCACTAATAAATATAATATTCTAATCAGAGTGTCTAGAGAAAGTTTTTAGACATCTGGTCATATATAGGACGATTTTATATAGAACCGTTACAAAACATTTCGTATAGTCACAAAACTCGCAAACCCTAAAAAGATAAGGTAGTTATGGGTAACACTTTTGAAAGCAGCATGTAATCGCAATTCTAACAAAATCACAATTTTAAGCCGTAGATGATGAAGTGGCAAGGAAAGTGTATTCAATAAATCTATTCATGAAAATAAACCCTTCTATATATTTCTTTTAGGAAATGACGAGGATCATAACCCATATGTGTGATATGATGATGGTTGCTCACGAATTCTTATGTCAGTGCGTCAGGCGAGTAGATGACCTCGTAAATAAAATGGCGCTCTTTGCGCCTTCGTTGGAGTGTGAAAATGAATTAAATTACGGAATATAAAGCTCTTCATCAACCATTTAAGCCCAAACTCAATTGCAAGTTTCTATCGTATATATACTAATATAAACGTAAAAACGATTTTTCTAATATGCCTCATGGTGTCGCGAGTGCTTGATCGACGAGTGGTAGGGATTCAACCAAATACCAACGAAGGTTGAATCCCGAACTGATCTTGGTCTATTACTGATTATTTAGCCTAAACACATAAAAATATTGCCAATACATATGTACACAAGATAAGCTTACTAGCTTATGTTTTATTCTGACTTATTGATGGCGCCTAGGTTTTAGAATAGGCCTGTTCTCGAAAATGAGATGTAAGCCCAATCCAACATTGGTAGTAATCGTGATCCAAGAAGGGAGACTCGATAGCCCACGAGCAAACTCGAGGTATAAGATAGGATTCGAACATGAAAGCCATGGTATCGGTTATTCTGAATGGTTTCGCATCCTCCCCGCGTGCAATAGTTGCCTGTGATTGCACACAAAGATTCATTACTCAAAATCAACTAGCAAGACTATGAAATCCAACATAAAAAGGGCATACTGAACCAGCTGTTGGTAGAGGATACTCATATACTGATATACGCAGTCAATAATGAAATAACTAGATAACGCCTCCAACCCGCTTATAGCAGCTGAGGTCGTGTTGAATAATGGGTACCTCAAACGTCTTCGTGTCTGGACCATGTGGTGTCATGCAACTGTGTAGGCTTGCACCACCAGGAAGAAACCCATCAGCTTTTGCCTGCAGGTTAACCAAATTAGAAATTGTGAGTTAGTTAGTTGTGTTTGTATAGTTGTGCTTGTTGACACGGATTGATGACGTGTACATAGGTTGTTAGACACTAACCAACTAACTGTATATATAACAAACAGTTGTAAATTCATTCTTAACTTAATGAAATATATTCCTTAATTCTTCCCAAATTCTCTCTATATTCTATCTTACTTTACTTAAACAATTAGTTACAATCTTTCATTGATGAAGATGATCTGGTTTCACATGGTATCAGTCGCGATCTTGCGATCCTGAAGATAATTTGTTTCGATTCTCTCTGTTTTTCTGCAAATTTCTCTGTTTTTCTGGAGGATTCTCTGTTTTTTCTGGAGGATTTGTTGACGGATTTCTGAATTGTTCTTCAGCGAGTTCTTCAATTTTCCAGGTTTATATGTTCTGGAGATCATTTCTTTCAGATTATTCCTCATTTCTGGTATAATTCTTGCTTCCGCTTTTCAATTACCGCATTAATCTCTGGTTTCTTGATTATCTTCATCATGACGAATGATAATTCTGTTGCTCATCCTACTGGTAATTCATCAACTGCTACAAATTACGCATGTTTTGATGATCCGCTTTTTCTATCTCAATCTGATCAACCTACTTTACAACTTGTGCCTTATCAATTTGATGGAACTAAGTTTTTATCTTGGAAGAGAGATGCGTATGTAGCGTTAATCTCTAAGAATAAGGAAGGTTTTGTTGACGGAACTCATAAAATACCTGCTAAAACTGATAGAATGTATCATCAATGGATTAGATGTGATTTTATGGTAATGAAATGGATCTCAAATTCTTTAGTTTCTGAGATTAGAGAAACTGTTGAATATGCTCGTAGTGCTCAAGAATTGTGGACAGAGTTGCTCGAGAGGTATGGCCAAATCAACAGTGTTGAGGTTTATCAGTTAAGGAAGGAGCTTACTGCAACGCATCAATCAAATAATTCTGTGGTTGAGTATTACAGTAAATTGAAAAGAACTTGGGAAACTCTAGATTCTATTGATCCTATTCCTGTTTGTAGTTGTGGTGCCATGAATGCTTGCTCATGTGCTTTATTGAAAAGGATGCTTGCTAGGGAATCAAACACCAAGTTAATTCAGTTTCTCATGGGTTTAAATAGTGGTTATGAGTCTATTAAGACAAATGTATTATCCATGGAGCCTTTACCACCATTGAACAAAGCCTTTTCTCTATTACAAAAGGTTGAGAAACAAAAACAAATATCTGATGCTGTTGATGTATTGGCTGAAGCTAGTGCTTATGCTAGTCATAGGAACACTAGGTCTACTCAGAATGATTTTAAGAAACCTCGTCTTGATTCTGAAGGAGAGGACAAGAGAGTCAAGAGATGTGGTCATTGTAATGGCATAGGACATGTCATAGAAAACTGTTACAAATTACAAATTTGTGCTCATTGTGGGAAGAAAGGTCATATCATTGATTACTGTTTTGATCTGAAAAATCAATCTAAGTTTGGGGGTTTTAAGGGTAAGAGTTCATATGATAAGCCTGCAGATGTTCATTTTGGGAAAGGCAGAAATGTTTACAAAAGGCCTGCATATAATGTCAATACAGTTCCTGGTTCTTCATCTGCACATAATGCAGTAACTGATCAGAATATCAATGACTCACCCTTGTCATATTCCCCTAATACTCAATTAACTACATCTTCTGCACCTGCTAGCGTGCTTGTTGATTCACAGGTTCTTGAGAATCTTGCTCAAAACATTTATCAGCAAGTCCTGCAATCCTTCTCAGGCACTGATGCTGTCAGTTCTCTTGAATCTGCAGGTATCACACTGTTTTCTCATGCAAATTCTGCTACCTTTACTTCTAATCTGCATGAGTGGATAGTTGATACTGGGGCCTCTGATCACATGACACCTTATGAGTTCTTGTTACATGATGTTGTCATTTTATCCAAGCCTATCTCTGTTGTTTTACCTGATGGCCATTTGAGATTTGTGCATAAGGTTGGAAAAATGAGGTTAAATGCACAAATTATTTTGCATAATGTGTTTGTTGTCAAGGAGTTTAAACAGAATTTACTTTCTGTTGGGAGAGTTTTAGATAAATCTGCTCTAAGTGTGATCTTTACTAAAGAGAGTTGTCTTTTCCAGGACCTTTCCAGTAAGGTCATAAAGGCTGAGGCTAAGAAGCATGATGGACTCTATAGGTTAAAGGCTGAGAGTACTATTCCTGAAGTATTACTGCAGTCAAGACAATGTAATAAGCCTTGTAATTTGTCTGTTGCAAACTCTGTAATGGATCAGAGGTTTCTAGAGTTACTTCATGCCAGATTAGGGCATTCTTCTTTGGACAAATTGAAATGTATTCATAACAATGTGCCTGCTGTTTTTAAAGAGTTTGTTTGTGAGACTTGTGTTTTATCCAAACATCATAAGTTTCCTTTTGTGAGAAGCACTTCTCAGGCTTCTAATTGTTTTGATTTGGTGCATATGGATTTGTGGGGTCCATACAAGACACCAAATCTGAATGGTGCTACATATTTCTTAACTGTTCTTGATGATTGTTCAAGATGTACTTGGACATTCTTATTGCAAAATAAGCAGCAAGTACCTGGGTTAATTAGAAGTTTTTTGAAGATGGTTCAAACACAGTTTAATGTCCAGGTTAAGGTAGTAAGGACAGACCATGGGACTGAGTTTGAGCAAGTCTTATGCCATAATCTTTTTGCTGAATTGGGCATTTTACATCAAAAGAGTGTTGTTGGTAGGCCACAACAAAATGGTAGAGTTGAGCGTAAGCATAGACATCTGCTTGATACTGCTAGAGCATTGAGAACTCATGCTGGTATGCCCATCAAATTTTGGGGTGAATGTGTGCTTACTGCAACACATCTCATTAACAAGATGCCTACTGCTATTCTTAACTGGAAGAGTCCTTTTGAGATCCTTTTTCATTCCAAACCCAGGTATGATGACTTGAGGGTGTTTGGGAGTCTCTGTTATGCCACTATGCCCATCACCTATAGAGATAAGTTTGGACACAAAGCAAGGAAGTGTGTTTTCATAGGTTATCCTAATGGTGAAAAGGGGTACAAATTATATGATTTGGAATCACACAAAGTCTTTGTGAATAGGGATGTTTTTTTTAGGGAAGGCATTTTTCCTTTCAAAGATACTCCTGACACTCCAGCTGTACCTATTCATTCAGGAGTCACTATCAATCCTGCAGTTTCCTCTATTGTGTTTGATCAGTTCCTTTGTCCTGATTCAGAGAATCACAATATTAATATTTCAAATAATAACATTACCAATTCACACAATAACAACAACTTTTCAATAAATGATTCCAATAATACTTTTTCAAATACTAATTCATACACTCATAATTTTGAAACAGAAAATGATGCTGTTTCAGTTCAGTCATCTCCAAATAATAATAACAATAGTAATAATAACAATAATGACAGTTTTCAGGATGATGTTGCACTTAGCACTCATGACAATAATACTCACCATGATGATCCTAACATAAGAAAATCTGTTAGACAGAAGTTTTTATCAACAAAATTGAAGGATTTTCAACTCAATCAAAAACTTCCTGTTCAGACTGCAGCTGCTAACTGTGACTCTACAATCTCTGCTTCTTTTCACACCAAGTTATTGACAGATCTTTCAGGCTTTGATGCTGCATATATTGCTTCATTAGCAAATGTGCTGCAAGTTAGTGAACCAGCCACATATAACCAGGCTAAAGATAGTCCTGAATGGATTGAGGCAATGCAGAAAGAAATAACTGCTCTTGAGGGAAATCAGACTTGGGATCTTGTCTCACTTCCTCAAGGACATAAGGCTATTGGTTCTAAATGGGTGTTTAAAATTAAACACAAAGCAGATGGGACAATTGAAAGGTATAAAGCAAGACTTGTAGCCAAAGGTTTTAATCAAATTAAAGACAAGGACTACAAACACACTTTTTCTCCAGTAGCAAAATTCACAACTGTGAGGACTATTATGGCTATTGCTGCAGCTAGAGGATGGCCTTTACATCAATTGGATGTAAATAATGCATTCTTACATGGCAATCTTGAGGAAGAAGTGTACATGATACCACCTGCAGGATATGCTAAAGCCAAGAGAGGTATTGTTTGCAGACTAAGAAAGTCCATTTATGGCTTGAAACAAGCCTCAAGACAATGGAACTTGACCCTATCTAAACATCTTAAAAATCAAGGTTTTAGTCAGTCCAGAGAAGACTACTCCTTGTTTTTCAGAAACAGAAATGGTTTGTGGTTATTTGCTCTGGTTTATGTAGATGATATCTTGCTCACAGGCAATGATTCTCAAGGTATTGATCAAACCAAACTCAGTCTAGATGCTGAATTCACCATTAAAGATCTTGGATTGATGAGATACTTTCTTGGATTAGAGGTAGGGAGGAATACATCAGGTATCATGTTGAATCAACGAAAGTATATTGTTGATATACTTACAGATTTAAGAATGGAAGAGTGTTCCATTGTTCATTTTCCAATGCAGAAAAATCTCAAACTTTCTACAGATGAAGGGGAGATTCTTGAACATCCTGAGGAATACAGAAGGTTAATTGGTCGCCTTTTGTACCTTAATCTTTCCCGGCCTGATATTTCTTATTCCATACAGCATCTCAGTCAGTTCTTGAGTGTTCCACGTAAGCCTCATTGGCAAGCTGCTATTCATGTTGTCAGATACTTGAAAGGCACTATCAACATGGGTTTGTTCTATCCTGCCCTCAATGATCTCAGTCTCACAGCATACAGTGATGCAGATTGGGCTACATGTGCCTTTACATGTAGGTCTCTTAGTGGTTATTGTGTTTTCTTGGGTTCTTCTCTGATTTCTTGGAAGACCAAGAAACAGAAAACTGTTAGCAAAAGTTCTGCTGAAGCTGAATATAGGAGTATGTCGTATGTCTCAAGTGAACTGGTCTGGTTGGATGCTTTGCTCAAAGATTTCCAAATCAAGCCACCTTCACCTATACCCTTGTATTGTGATAATAAGGCTGCTGCTCACATTGCTGCTAATCCAATCTTTCATGAGCGAACAAAACACTTAAATGTCGATTGCCATTTTGTTCGAGACAAACTGCAGGAAGGTTTCTTGCAACCTTTGTATATACGAACTGGTTTACAACTTGCTGACATAATGACCAAAGCTCTTGGTACTCAGCAACACCACTTCTTTTCCAGCAAGCTTGGACTTCAGGCTATCACCACTTGTCCAGCTTGAAGGGGGGGTGTGAGTTAGTTAGTTGTGTTTGTATAGTTGTGCTTGTTGACACGGATTGATGACGTGTACATAGGTTGTTAGACACTAACCAACTAACTGTATATATAACAAACAGTTGTAAATTCATTCTTAACTTAATGAAATATATTCCTTAATTCTTCCCAAATTCTCTCTATATTCTATCTTACTTTACTTAAACAATTAGTTACAATCTTTCATTGATGAAGATGATCTGGTTTCACAGAAATCTATTTGAAATAATCGTAACCCATAAAATGAATTCGAAATCTACGTGACAATAATCCACTTTCATAAAGCTCGTCCTTGATCAATTAAACTCGTATACCTTAATAAGCAATACAATTGCTAAACAATTGCTGAATTTTTTCTCAATCTACATTAGTGACATCTTTTGTACCAGAAACCAAATGATATAAATAACGAAAACTGAAATATTGCCCTGAAAGCCGAAACAAGAAAATAACTAATACCTCGTAACCACCATAAATAAGACCCATAAACTCGCTCATACAATTGCGGTGATAATAAGGAGGCCGAAAGGTGTGTTCAGCAACCAGCCATCTTGGAGGGAATATGACAAAATCAAGTAATGCCACCCCTGCCTTATCTGTTGGAGCAGTCAGAACTGTAATACAACATCAGACATTCCAGATACAAGGTTAGACCTCATTTAACTTCGCCACCAACTTATGTCGATTTTGACTTTAAATATAAATTTTGTCACGTTTGATTTATATAAAACGACAATTTTCATATTAGCATGTCTGAAAAAGTTGTACCTATTGTACATTGCTAGAGAAAAGACGAAAACAGTCTAACTTTACCATTACTTAGACAACGTAATTTGCATTAGACGGGAAGAACATAAATTGAATACCTGTATTGATGGACGGGTCACCATGATCAACCAATACCGTATTGTAAGGGCAAAATTTAGTCAGATCATACTGCAAAAAGAAGCTAACATCTCAGTTTCAAATTGCAAATACGTCAGGCCATAAGCTATTAATTTGACACGCATTGGCGGAGTTGGGGGGGGGGGGGGGGGGGGGGGGGGGACGAGTAATAGTATAAGGTAAACTTGAAAAAGCTCGAAAGTTTTAACTAAAAACTTATACTATGACAGTAACCTAGCAAGTATGGTAGTTGAGCTAGGCGCTATGTAAACTGGCCAGCCGGCCACGATGATGGATGATTACCTTGTATGGAACATAGTTACCGTGCCACGCAACTACATTGAAGGGAGAGAAATCTTGTTTCGCGGTAAATAATTCCCCTCCATATTTTTGTACAATGATGTAGTTTGGACGAACAGACTCCTCAAACCAAGCCGTGGGAACAAGGAAGTCTCTTGAAGAAGCTAGACCATTGGCACCTGCATGCAAGGGCAATCATTTGCTAGAAAGATTACCAAAAGCCTTAATACATTTGAATGATCAATCTGTTTTAAACGGAAAAATGCCTACGGCATCAAGGCGGGGTAGAGGATCGGATATCCGCAACTATGTAGCACGAACTACGGTGTCTCGCTGCTGCTTCAGTGCCACAGCATAAGAAGCACAGCCAATGAGACATTTTGTTTAATTCCATCATGTTTCATATCCAAAAAAAGTGCATCGTAGGCTTCACACGAAATGGAGAAGGATAGTTACTGATAAATACGGAGTAGCAATTAAAAAGCTTACCTATCGGGCCCAGTTCGGGAAGCTGAAAATGTGTACCAAAAGTCTCAGCGACATAGCCACGTGAAGGACCATCGGGCAAAAAGATATCAAAACGGAATCCTTGAGGCACAACCGCAACTTCACCAGGTGACACTTCCATTTTTCCGCATTCTGTTGTGATCCACAACCCTGGAAACTTCCAATGTGTCAGTCCACCTATTCTGTTATTTTCATATTTCGTACGAAGTAAATTTATTCGATGCATTTCTACACAAGACCCTCAACACCGAATAACATAAAAATGAACATAAAAAATGGAAAGATTGTACGCACTTCCTTTCTGAGGGACAAGCAAAAAGTCACCATCAGCATTGCAGAAGGCGCAGTTGTCCATTGATTTGTTAGCGGTATACCTGTTGGAGTAACTGTTACCAGCCAATCTTACATTTGCATAATTTAAAAGCTTTCAGTTATTGTTTATTGACACCTAACCCCGACAGCTGAATTTTATAATAAAATTGATACTCCGTAAGAAAACTTGAATAACCAGAAGAAAAGTGAGTTTTAAACAAGACCTCTGACATTCTGACCAATTCATCCTTATGCATCTCTCATCTAATTATAAGGTTAAATATGAGACCGTCACATATATACGTTTTTTTCTGCAAAAACAAAACAAGAGAAAGAGTACCAATTACATGTGAACTGCGTATCCATGGCGGAGGTAGGAACTGCCTGCACCACAGATTGTCTGTAGCCCATCAATGAAATCAGTAGGATTTTCTGGAATATCAACAGGTTTCCACCTCAATTGTGTCGGGTTAGCCGTGCAGTTTGACTGATTGAAGTCAGCAATTAGCTTTTTATTACCAGGGACACGAGGCTTGAAGGGTTCATGTGTAACTGACGGTTTGATGCGATAAAACCAACTGTTTCACACACACAGTAAAAACACGTAACTCTGTCACCACGAAGCGCAAAGATGAAGAGGCTAAAGTACTAATTTGCAGATGCATACATAACAGTATAGCATAGTTCTGAATTTTTATCAGTGTCGGATTTAGGGGTACAAAATTAAGGAGGCAAGGATCTAACCCTCCACGCCCCCAACCACCTGCCCACAGGTTTAAAGTGTATACAATAATCAACCTTTGCTCCGAAAGTCACAAGGCTCTAATATCATATTAAATTCAAGAACGCCCTAAGCCACACCAATAAAAAGGAGTGATAGGAAGACTAACTCCTCGGATTATAGGTTTACAAAGTAGTGAACTCTCTCGTCATTTGGTCAATGTGGATTCTCACATGTGACTAAGCCGCATCAATGAAGATAAACAACACATTACTCTAACTAAATAAAGAAACAATCCGGAATCTCATCAAATCAATAAAAATTTCAAGCTGCCAACAATCGATCATCCCCAAAAATTTATATTTTACCAATTTCAGGATGTTATGTAGTGAATTAGCATAAAAAAACCCGAGTTTTAATACAAATGCATTCTCAAGGTCTCGGACTCTAGACCACTAGCCTTTTATTAAAAAAAAGGTCAACCTATCACCAGTTTTTTTCTCCTTTTTTCTTGTGTGGGGTAAAGTGAGCTATCGTAGTTTTAATGTTGACGGGTTTTGAATACAAGCTGGTGAAGCAACAAAAACCTCTTCCGCCAGTCCACCACTCACTCACTAACTTTATCGACTAATCTAGTTAACATCTACATAACCCGCAATTATTTGATCTCACTATTTAAAATCCCCCCATAGCTAAATCACTTTACATCACCCAATTACTAGTTGATCGAAGTACTTAAAAAAAATGATCAAAAACTCATGCTTAATATAGAAAGATTAGGGAAACAACAAAAAAATCTCATTTGAGAGCTCAAGACTAGCTCTTTTTAATCTAAAGACGGTCTTAAACGAGACTAATTGAATAAATAAAACAAAATCTCATTTAAAACCGTCTTAAACCTAAGACAAAACCTTTTTATGCTAAGTGGTTCATTTAATATTACGAGTATCTAAGTAACTACAGTTACTTTATCGTAAACTTAAGACGGTTTTAAACACGATAAATAGTAAAAATACCTTCGTTGGTTGAGCTTACGAGAAGCAGTAAAAGAAGTACCAGAAAGTTGCTCAGCATAAAGACCATAAGGGCATATAAGTGGGTTATTTTGACCTTGAGGTAAAGCTCCATCCATGGCTTCCGATGAAAACTCGTTACCAAACCCAGATAAATACTTAAGATTCTCCGTAAAATTCACTGAAGATTCCGTCGGAGATTCCATCGAAGATTCAGATTTTTCTGCCATTTTTAGATGATTACACAAATTAAGGTGTGTAATAAGGAGTTGGACGGACTTGCACGTTATGACAAGAAAAAAATGTTTGGTGGAGTTAACTTAGTTACGTCTCTGAGTTTTTTTAGTGTAACCGCCTGAAAGACGGATTCCTTAAAACGGAGATATCCGTCTTAATATTAAAACGGATTTTTCTGCCAATTTTTTGTTTTTTGTGCTATGCATTTTGTTTTTGTCTAGCTTAATAGATTATAATATCCATGGTGGTTATATTAAAGTAGTAGATAATGGATTATATTTCGCTCGAATAGGATATGACGTTATTAGATGACACCGAGTTTGAATACCATCAGTTAGCAGGGTGTATAAAAAATTAAAAATGGACTCTTAGTATAATAGAGTGAAAGCGGAGATACGAAGTTTTGCTTAGGCCTTGTTCTCTTAGATTTAGTTTTAATTTAGTTCAATGTCTATATATTCAATACGGTCTAGTTCACTTCATTTATATTTTCAATTCAGGTTCTATAAATTAATCTAAATTAGATGTTTTACTTTAAAAGAACGGAGCAGTCTTTCTTTCCGTCCTAGTCAATAATTCTCACGTCTCTCATGCTTGTGCTGAGTAGTAAACTATACTCACGTCTCTCATGTTTGTGCCGAATTCAACTGATAACTAATGAGTGAGACAGATGGACCGAAGTCTAGCTGAAATACACAGTTCAGCAATTCAGGATATATTACACTAGATAAAGTTAATGACATGGCGGTCTTACCAAATTGAGCAAACAATTGGATAAGAATGGACTTTCACTTGTGTTAATCCACTTTAACGAGCTGCCTCAGGTTCGAGACCTTGACACTGCAGTAGCTTATCGCCTTATCCATCACGACTTCACCAGTGAGAGCGATGCTGCCATTGTAATTCTTTCCGACTCAAATGTGGACTAGACGAAACAGTATACGAGTTAAGATCCACTGCAGTTACTAGAAGCTTGAGTGCAGTGGATCTCGAATCTTACATAACAGACAATATAAGTGTTATCTTCCTTTTTGAGCTGAGATCCTCCCTGTGACGAGGCCGTGCTTTTTACGGAAACTTTCAAACCGACTATTCAATCTTAAACATTCTAAGACGGATTATAGAAAGTAAATGATACTAGCTCAGAATAAACAAAAATCCAGGTATTTTTCTTTTTGTTCGGTACAACAAATACTTGTAGTATGCTATTACGGTTGACAAAACAATACACATCAAGCTACCGTCACACGAAAAAAAATGAAAGGAAAAAAAAGAGAAGATTCCAACTGAACTTTTGAGGAAGTGTAAATGTGTAATAAGACGAAAAATTTTTAGAAGATTTATCATTACAGTGGCTTTATAAAAACCGGTGAATGTTTGCGAATCCTTCACAAAAATTGAGTTGTGTGGTGGTAAGTACTTCGTAATTCCGTATGTAAAGAAATGACTCAGAACTTAGGCAGAACAACAACCAACCTTCTTCACCTCGGAAACATCATCCTTTCCGACATGGATTGTTTGACCCTTAGGTAAAGCAGTGGGATCACCTCCAACATCAAGTGCTCTTCGACTAACAACATGATAAACTTGAGTGAGAACCTCGGTAAATGAATTTTCAACATTCAATGATTCAAGTGCCGATGTCTCCATGAAAAATAGACTTTCTCTTTCGGCAAAGCTCTTGGCATCCTCGGTGGAGATAGCACGCAGATGACGCAAATCTGCCTTGTTCCCGACTAGCATTATCACGATACTACTCTCTGTGTGATCACGCAGTTCCTTCAACCATCTCTCGATATTCTCAAATGTGACGTGCCTGGTAACATCATAGACCAGTAGAGCACCAACTGCTCCTCTGTAGTACGCACTGGTGATAGCACGGTACCTTCAATGATGTAAAGAAAGAGTATGAGTTCAAAGTCAAAAATAGACAAGTGATTTCCGAGTATAAAACACGATCGCAAATTATTGAAAACCAGAAAGTTCAGAGAAAAAGGGACTTCACAGGATCCAACAGCAATATTGCAGCAAGAAGCATGATTGGCCAAAGATGGGTGCCAACACTGCCACCCATCTTTTTTTTCATAAAAATTATAGGACTACCGATTATTTGCAAGAACACATAATCTAAAAATGTTATACATATAACATCTACCAAATTACGGCATGGTCTAAATAGATCATAGAGAGTTAGCGGTTCCACATGAACCGCCTTACCATGCCTATATATAGGCCACTAATGTTTAATCTCCAAAGAAGCAACAAATGGAGTACTAACCGAAGCTACAATCACGGATAATGGAGCTAGGAATCAGCTACTAGGTGGTCAGATGCAATGGACCACAGCAAAGTTGCCATGGTCAAAGAAAACAAGGAAAACATTTGCCTAGTACGATGAAGATCACTCCTTTAACGGAATCAGCTCTAGAGACAAATAGTTGAACCTTTAGAATGCCTCACCTTATTTTACAGTAAGGGGAAATCTGTTTCCGAATTATATCATTGAAAATAGCATCGACTAATTGGTATGGATTAGGAGCCATTTTGCTTTATTCCATCATACTCGTATACCATAAGCCTCAGAATAGTGATTTTCAACATATATTGTTCTGAAACAAGGAAGTTGAGTTTAAAGACAAGACTTTCAGATTAAGAGGGTCATTCCTTCTACGGAAATGAGTCTCGGTAAATAGACGGGATAAAAAGGACGGCAAGTGCCATTCATCCAATTACATATACTATTCTGTCCATTATAATGAATAAGCCTCATTTGACAATGTTCTACCCGCTAAAAAGTCAAATGTGGTTATTTATTCCAATATAGGAAGTTATTGATCAATTCTAAATGTAGCAAATCAGGCAAGGCATTAGTATTACCATCTAAGCATACTTCCCTATCACGCCCAAAAACCCGAGGACCTCAAACAATCAGAAACTCAGCATTCGGAAGATATGCTATCAATAATCAAATGCTACTTATTAAACCTACAGCGATCACCTCCTTCAGCATTATTTCACCCATCAACGGATTCTAGTAAGAACATTAGATAGCTGATATACCCGATTTTGCAATACCATCAAATGCTACACGTGAAGCATTGCGAAATAATTCAGCCACTTAACTCAACAGAAAGTAAAAACCGAGTTAAAACAAACACAAACACTAAATTTCTCGTCAACTCTCTACTCGCAGTTCTAACAAACACGAACATCTACACCTACTGATAATATCTCATCAGCCAACTCGCAGTTAGAACAAACACGAACATCAAGACCTATAGGTCAAACCTCTCGTCGACTCAAAAACCGCTTATTCAAAGCACAGAAATACATAATTCACCAACATACTAAACACCTCGCAATTCAAATACACAAAAATTCATCACATTTCCTCAAATACACAAAAATCATCGATCAACCCCGACAAAACCGTAACAAACACTTCAAATTCATGAAAATCAGCAACAACAAACCACCCAGAAATAGTCAACCATACATTAAACAAGTCAAAATCCCTAAAAATGCAGAAAAATCAACCAAAATCATTAAACCTAATCGAAAAAACATTGACTACTACCTTTCTTGACCAGCAGTATCCCAAATCTGAGCTTTAATAATCTTATCATCAACATGAATACTACGCGTTGCAAATTCAACACCAATTGTTGATTTCGATTCAAGACTAAACTCATTTCGAGTAAATCGCGTTAAAAGGTTCGATTTTCCAACACCGGAATCGCCAATTAATACGATTTTGAATAAGTAATCGTAATCATCATCTGCTCTATACGCCATTGTTAATCAATTTCTGCAATTTGAAATTTCTAGGGTTTCTGCAAAATCCGCAATTCTTCAATTCCTCTTCTTCCACTTGGTCTAGGTTATTTATAGATGATCACAAATTAGGGAAAAATGCAGAAGAATTGAGGAAATTGAAGAAGTTTTATTGTGTAATTTAATTACATTAATTAATAGATTAATTAATGTTGAATTGAAGTTTGAATGTTTCAAAAGTGTTTGCATATTTCTAAGAAAGAATTCACTTTATCACGTCTTGTGAAGTCTTTTATTTTTTGGTGACTATCACGTCTTGGGAAAGTGTGACACTAGGAAGACTCACTTTCACACCTCTTCGATCTTATCGGTTGAGTCTCGCTTGTAAGACCATCCACAATGGTGAAATCTCACCCATTTTCATCATACACTTTTTCAGCTTTTCTCTATCCTATTCAGCTTCCACCTCAGCTTTCCACTCACCACAAAAATTTACCAAAAAACATCAAAAAAACACCCACATCTACAAATACTCAACTTTCATTATCTTACATACTTTACTATACCCCACACTATCCACATCAACATTCCACTAATCTCACTTTTATTTTTTTTATACTTCATTATAAATATTTGTAATCATATTATATTTTTGAGTTTAAAATTTTTTATTTTTTTCGTTATTATTGTAAATTCGAATTTCATTTTTTTACACGGTTTTTTTGAATATAAATTAACTGTATTCGTAAATATATTTATTTGTATAGACCTTACATATATTGTATCTTTAATCTCGAGTAATATTTTTAATTACGTTTTTGATTCTACGACACACATTTATTCTTAATTTAATTAAAGATAGAAAATAGTGCATTACATTAACTAAATAAAAACCAAATAAAATGTAGGCAAAGTTAACATTAAAAAAAAACATCTACTCTTCAATAATCTTTATCTTACACAATTAAAACTTAGAACAATTACTACATAAATAAATTAAAACGTAGAGCAACTAAAAATAAACACTGACACGTAAGTAAATAAACTATTGAAATAAATATAATACAACCAAATTGCATGAACTGCAAGAATAAAACTTAATTAACCAAATTGTTGCCATATATGTTCAATTAAGTCTTTTTTAAGAGCTTGATGCCTTCGTGGGTCTTGCATAACATTTCTATTTGCCACAAACTGATGTATATCTTCGATATATCCTATCTCATAGGCGGGAGCATCAACACTAAGTTCTTCATCATCATTATGATTACCAATGTACTCTTGTATATTGTCATAACCAGCGTATGACTCTCGCTCATCTTCAACAATCATATTATGCAATATGATGCAAGTTGTCATTATTTTATGAATAAATTCTTTACTCCAATAACGCGCTGGGTTACGTATAACTGCAAAGCGAGCTTGTAATACGCCAAAAGCACGTTCAACATCCTTTCTAACACTTTCTTGTTTTGTTGCAAATAACCTATCTTTGGGAGTTTGCGGAAGTCTTACCGACTGAATAAAGGTAGCCCATTTTGGGTAAATACCATCCGTTAAATAATAACCGCAATCATATTGATTGCCATTTACCATATAATTAACGCGTGGAGTAAACCCATTTAATAAGGCATCAAAAACTGGTGAACGATGTAAAACATTTAAATCATTTGCCGAACCTGGAGTACCAAAGTAGGAATGCCATATCCATAAATCTTGTGAGGCAATAGCTTCCAGAATTACCGTCGGACTTGAATTACGCCCTTGAAAGTGCCCTTGCCACGCTTTTGGGCAATTCTTCCATTTCCAATGCATACAGTCTATGCTCCCCAACATTCCTGGAAAACCTCTAGATGCTCCGATTTGAAGTAACCTTTGAGTGTCTTCTACCGTGGGAAGCCTTAAATATTCAGTTCCAAAGTGAGAAATGACTGCATCAGTAAAGTATTGGAGACACTCTCGTGCGGTTGATTCACCAACTCTTAAATACTCGTCGATCCTGTCGGCGGAGTCTCCATAACCAAGCATTCTAATTGACATAGTGCATTTTTTAAGCGAGGTAAAACTGTCCCTACCGGTTGCATCTGGCCCATCTTCAAAGTAATCATTAGCGGCCTGGACACCATTTACCACTCGCAGAAACAAAGGTCTACGCATTCTAAACCTTCGTCGAAACATCTTATCTGTGTACACCGGGTTAGGAGCGAAGTAGTCGTTGTATAGTCGTTGGTGACCATCTTCTCGGTTCCTCTCAATATACCTTCTTCTTCGTCGAGGTCGTCTCCGGGGAATTCGAGGTGGTTGAATTAGTGATTGTCGAACTTCATTAAATATAATATTTCTTAGTTGTCTTCTCTCTTCCGAACGTACTTGAAAACGCTCATCCGAGGAATAATTTGAAGACAAGGAGGAATTAAAATCATCAAAATTATCTGAATCCTCATTATTATTATTATTATTATTATTATTTGAATCCATATTATTAAAATTATATGAATTAATATTATTAAAATTATTATGATTCATATTTAAATACGAAATGTATAGAAATTAGAGAGAATAATTAGAGAAAAAAGATAAATATGAGAATAGATGTAGAGTAATAAGATATGGGAGATGAGTAATAAGTGTTGGAGTATTGTACTAGTTATAGACAATATTTTTCTATTCAAGCCGTTGGATTGATATCTCAGTTATTTGATCTTGGTCGTTGGATAAGATTGTGTGTAAAGATAAGGATAAGGATCAGATTGTGTATAAAGAGATAAAAGTTAAAGATAAGATAAGATTGTGTATAAGAGATAAAAGATAAGATCTTGTCAGATTGATATCTCAGTCATTGGACCTTGTTCGTTGGATAAGATTTTGTGTAAGAGATAAAAGATAAGATATTGTCAGATAAATTAATAACATAGATAACTTGAATCCATTAATAATAAACAACACCAAATAAAAAAAAAACAATTAAAACTTTAAAAAAATTAAAACATAACTAAATTAAAGCGTAGACAATTAAAAACAAACACTAACACACATATAAATAAACTAGTAAACATAATTAACGACGCTTAAATGATTGCAACAACTCTTGCTTATAATCTTCAAGTTCGAGAGGCAACTGTGTTGCGGCAAGTAATTGCTGAAGCGTATTAAAATCATTTTCCTTTTTTATTCTTGCTTCTCTTTCTCGAGTAAACTCCATCCTTTCTCGATGTAACTGAATCCTCGCTTCCTCAACCTGCAGCTTACGTTGTTGAAGCTCATGCTCTTGGGAGGTTGTTTGAGTAATCATTTCCAATCTCTTATTAACTCCGGCTTGAAAATTTTCATCAACTTCGGAAGTACTACCATGAACCTTATTCTTCCCTTTGTTTCTCTTCGCAGCTTTGACACCTTCAGGTCGTTCACTAGCCACACTTTCACCATCAAGAGATATGGGTGTAGAGTACTCTTCACCCTCGAGGCGTACTCTTTTCCCGCTACTGTTACTTCCATCGTTACCACCAACTTGACTTGGAGTACTATCATAACGCTCTTTAGAGTATGGAGAAATTGCTATTTTCCATTTTTCATAATTTTTCAACATATTCCAAGCATGCTCCAAAGCGAATTTACCTGGACTGTATAATTCTCTAGCCTCGGCAATAACATCGTCTTCACTCATTCCACTTCTCTTCCTCCTGGTGGCTATTTCCATGCACGAACTCCATTTCATGACTTGAGTTGAGATTCTTCGAAATCGACCATCAAGCATAGCACGAGTTCGTATCTTCAAGACACCGGGATTAGCTTCTTGGGCCTCATCGTAAAACATTTTAACCCTATTCCAAAATGCTTCCTTCGCTTGGTCCGTGCCAACTATACTATCTTCTGAAACCCTCATGAATGACGAAATTAGGGCTTCATCTTTTACTACAGGCCATAGATTAGATCTACCCGTATTTGAAGTGGGTGTTTTTCCATTTCCCGTATTAGCTTCCACTTCAGTTTCATTTGAATTGTGGTAACTTGGGGGAGTTTGTGAGGGATCTACTGCTTGATAAACGGGTTGCGGATATGTTGAAAACGGAGTACAAATAGGTCTAATTGGTTGAGAAAGAGTAGGATTAGGATGATAAGTAGTGTAATTATATGAAAATGGATAAAGTGGTTGCACTTGAGAAGGATCTTGTGGATGATGATAATTGGTATAATTAATATTATCTTGAGAAGGATGATAATTAGTATAATTAATATCACGATTCATATCATTACGATTCATATTAGAAGGATTCATATTCTTATTTATATCACGATTTATATTATTACGATTATGAGGATTCATATTTGTGTAAATAATAGATATAATATGTAATTTGGAGAGATATGTAGAGAGAATATAAAAGAAGAAGTGTGAGGAAATGTATTGATATTAGGCTCATTTTATAGAGGGGAAAAAAATATGAATTATGATTATTTTATTTTTTTTTAAAAAAAAAAATTAAAGGAATTTTAGCTGAAATATTACCGTTGCATATAGCCGTTGGCAAAGAAAATAGAGTGGTTGAAGGATAGACACATGGCGCAATTTTTCACCTGATGGTACGCAAAAGCAAAAAAAAAGTGGGCAATTAATTCATTCTCACCCATTTTCGGACAGGTGAAAAATTTCACCATGCAAGTGGGCCTCTCTCTCTTAGGTGGATAACTTTTTACATTTAATATATTATTACAATTTTCATGAAAATTGGTGAGAAGACCAATGTGGGTGCTCT
>JAIUZE010045792.1:0-180830 GCA_022085475.1 Heliosperma pusillum | reverse complement strand
AACTATTGAAATAAATATAATACAACCAAATTGCATGAACTGCAAGAATAAAACTTAATTAACCAAATTGTTGCCATATATGTTCAATTAAGTCTTTTTTAAGAGCTTGATGCCTTCGTGGGTCTTGCATAACATTTCTATTTGCCACAAACTGATGTATATCTTCGATATATCCTATCTCATAGGCGGGAGCATCAACACTAAGTTCTTCATCATCATTATGATTACCAATGTACTCTTGTATATTGTCATAACCAGCGTATGACTCTCGCTCATCTTCAACAATCATATTATGCAATATGATGCAAGTTGTCATTATTTTATGAATAAATGCTTTACTCCAATAACGCGCTGGGTTACGTATAACTGCAAAGCGAGCTTGTAATACGCCAAAAGCACGTTCAACATCCTTTCTAACACTTTCTTGTTTTGTTGCAAATAACCTATCTTTGGGAGTTTGCGGAAGTCTTACCGACTGAATAAAGGTAGCCCATTTTGGGTAAATACCATCCGTTAAATAATAACCGCAATCATATTGATTGCCATTTACCATATAATTAACGCGTGGAGTAAACCCATTTAATAAGGCATCAAAAACTGGTGAACGATGTAAAACATTTAAATCATTTGCCGAACCTGGAGTACCAAAGTAGGAATGCCATATCCATAAATCTTGTGAGGCAATAGCTTCCAGAATTACCGTCGGACTTGAATTACGCCCTTGAAAGTGCCCTTGCCACGCTTTTGGGCAATTCTTCCATTTCCAATGCATACAGTCTATGCTCCCCAACATTCCTGGAAAACCTCTAGATGCTCCGATTTGAAGTAACCTTTGAGTGTCTTCTACCGTGGGAAGCCTTAAATATTCAGTTCCAAAGTGAGAAATGACTGCATCAGTAAAGTATTGGAGACACTCTCGTGCGGTTGATTCACCAACTCTTAAATACTCGTCGATCCTGTCGGCGGAGTCTCCATAACCAAGCATTCTAATTGACATAGTGCATTTTTGAAGCGAGGTAAAACTGTCCCTACCGGTTGCATCTGGCCCATCTTCAAAGTAATCATTAGCGGCCTGGACACCATTTACCACTCGCAGAAACAAAGGTCTACGCATTCTAAACCTTCGTCGAAACATCTTACCTGTGTACACCGGGTTAGGAGCGAAGTAGTCGTTGTATAGTCGTTGGTGACCATCTTCTCGGTTCCTCTCAATATACCTTCTTCTTCGTCGAGGTCGTCTCCGGGGAATTCGAGGTGGTTGAATTAGTGATTGTCGAACTTCATTAAATATAATATTTCTTAGTTGTCTTCTCTCTTCCGAACGTACTTGAAAACGCTCATCCGAGGAATAATTTGAAGACAAGGAGGAATTAAAATCATCAAAATTATCTGAATCCTCATTATTATTATTATTATAATTATTTGAATCCATATTATTAAAATTATATGAATTAATATTATTAAAATTATTATGATTCATATTTAAATACGAAATGTATAGAAATTAGAGAGAATAATTAGAGAAAAAAGATAAATATGAGAATAGATGTAGAGTAATAAGATATGGGAGATGAGTAATAAGTGTTGGAGTATTGTACTAGTTATAGACAATATTTTTCTATTCAAGCCGTTGGATTGATATCTCAGTTATTTGATCTTGGTCGTTGGATAAGATTGTGTGTAAAGATAAGGATAAGGATCAGATTGTGTATAAAGAGATAAAAGTTAAAGATAAGATAAGATTGTGTATAAGAGATAAAAGATAAGATCTTGTCAGATTGATATCTCAGTCATTGGACCTTGTTCGTTGGATAAGATTTTGTGTAAGAGATAAAAGATAAGATATTGTCAGATAAATTAATAACATAGATAACTTGAATCCATTAACAATAAACAACACCAAATAAAAAAAAAACAATTAAAACTTTAAAAAAATTAAAACATAACTAAATTAAAGCGTAGACAATTAAAAACAAACACTAACACACATATAAATAAACTAGTAAACATAATTAACGACGCTTAAATGATTGCAACAACTCTTGCTTATAATCTTCAAGTTCGAGAGGCAAATGTGTTGCGGCAAGTAATTGCTGAAGCGTATTAAAATCATTTTCCTTTCTTATTCTTGCTTCTCTTTCTCGAGTAAACTCCATCCTTTCTCGATGTAACTGAATCCTCGCTTCCTCAACCTGCAGCTTACGTTGTTGAAGCTCATGCTCTTGGGAGGTTGTTTGAGTAATCATTTCCAATCTCTTATTAACTCCGGCTTGAAAATTTTCATCAACTTCGGAAGTACTACCATGAACCTTATTCTTCCCTTTGTTTCTCTTTGCAGCTTTGACACCTTCAGGTCGTTCACTAGCCACACTTTCACCATCAAGAGATATGGGTGTAGAGTACTCTTCACCCTCGAGGCGTACTCTTTTCCCGCTACTATTACTTCCATCGTTACCACCAACTTGACTTGGAGTACTATCATAACGCTCTTTAGAGTATGGAGAAATTGCTATTTTCCATTTTTCATAATTTTTCAACATATTCCAAGCATGCTCCAAAGCGAATTTACCTGGACTGTATAATTCTCTAGCCTCGGCAATAACATCGTCTTCACTCATTCCACTTCTCTTCCTCCTGGTGGCTATTTCCATGCACGAACTCCATTTCATGACTTGAGTTGAGATTCTTCGAAATCGACCATCAAGCATAGCACGAGTTCGTATCTTCAAGACACCGGGATTAGCTTCTTGGGCCTCATCGTAAAACATTTTAACCCTATTCCAAAATGCTTCCTTCGCTTGGTCCGTGCCAACTATACTATCTTCTGAAACCCTCATGAATGACGAAATTAGGGCTTCATCTTTTACTACAGGCCATAGATTAGATCTACCCGTATTTGAAGTGGGTGTTTTTCCATTTCCCGTATTAGCTTCCACTTCAGTTTCATTTGAATTGTGGTAACTTGGGGGAGTTTGTGAGGGATCTACTGCTTGATAAACGGGTTGCGGATATGTTGAAAACGGAGTACAAATAGGTCTAATTGGTTGAGAAAGAGTAGGATTAGGATGATAGGTAGTGTAATTATATGAAAATGGATAAAGTGGTTGCACTTGAGAAGGATCTTGTGGATGATGATAATTGGTATAATTAATATTATCTTGAGGAGGATGATAATTAGTATAATTAATATCTAGATTCATATCATTACGATTCATATTAGAAGGATTCATATTCTTATTTATATCACGATTTATATTATTACGATTATGAGGATTCATATTTGTGTAAATAATAGATATAATATGTAATTTGGAGAGATATGTAGAGAGAATATAAAAGAAGAAGTGTGAGGAAATGTATTGATATTAGACTCATTTTATAGAGGGGGAAAAAATATGAATTATGATTATTTTATTTTTTTTAAAAAAAAAAAATTAAAGGAATTTTAGCTGAAATATTACCGTTGCATATAGCCGTTGGCAAAGAAAATAGAGTGGTTGAAGGATAGACACATGGCGCAATTTTTCACCTGATGGTACGCAAAAGCAAAAAAAAAGTGGGCAATTAATTCATTCTCACCCATTTTCGGACAGGTGAAAAATTTCACCATGCAAGTGGGCCTCTCTCTCTTAGGTGGATAACTTTTTACATTTAATATATTATTACAATTTTCATGAAAATTGGTGAGAAGACCAATGTGGGTGCTCTAACCGTCACAAGTTTGTGAATTCTCACAACCTCTCGCCTACTTTTTTGCCCACTTGCAGCTTCACAAATTACAAGCTTGTAAATTGTGACGGAAAATGTCGGTCTCATATGAGAATTTGCCTTTATGTAAGACTGGACGTGTGTAAAACGTTAGATTTGATATTTATTCGTAAAATCAAATGAAAATAAGTTTCTATAAAACAAAGATGATAACTTGAATTTATGATGCAACTCGAAATCCGCTATTTAATGAATTTTGTCCGACATAGGTAAAAAAATCTTTTGTGTGACAGGCAGACTTCATATGCATTATCGTATGAAAAATTACAAAGAATCTGATCTATTGCATATTAAACCCTATTTATACTTATCATACTAGAGGTACATATGTGAATCGAACTCGAATAATGATTTGAATCGACCTAAGGTACCACCACGACTAGAAGATCACAACTAGAAGATAATTTTGCTCATTATATGTATTATTCCCTACAGCGATCTTTTGAATTTCTACATTTGTATAATAAGTATATATAACATGTAATCCCTCCATCTCAATTATTTGTTTGTCTTTGATTAAAATACTCCTCATAAATGACCGGGACGGAGAATATTAATTAAATGTGTAAAAATTGATAGACAGTCCAAGTGAAAGACCAAGTCCATTCCCAAAGGTTTAAAAGTTCAAAAGTTTTTCCAAGTTGCACTGAAATTTCCTTGAAACTAGTCTAAATTCAACCATAAACACCTTGTTGATAATAAAAAGAATATTATTAGTAGGTTAGTCTAAATTCAACCATAAACACCCTGTTGCTGATAATAAAAAGAATATTTATTAGCAGGTAGAAAGTTACAGTAAACATTTCTTAACAAGATTAGAGAAAAAGTCGAGAATTCTCGTGTACGCGCGCAAAAATGATAATCGCTTTGTTTCACCTATTTATCCCCAATTTATGTACGATTGAGGGAGTAACACAACGTACAGTTGCATATTAAAGTCGTGATAAGCTCACTTAGTAATTGTTTTTTTTATTTTTTTGCAAATTCACCACAAAAGCATATATAACTTGACCATTACTCCTTCGGCTCCACTTTCAAAGCGGGTGGTTTAAAAATCGGGTGCAGAGACTTCACGAGTGACCATTTCTTCAAGAAACCTGCAGATTGTAATGGTCAACCGTCGATCCTTACATGTTCCTTCATGGCGGTCTTCTTACTCAAAAGTAACTGTCTGTGCAAGCAAAGGACAGTAACTTTACCAGCTTTACAATCAACTTAATTTACTCAACCCACACTCTTTTAACACATTCTACATCACTAATATCAGAGTATCAGCAAATCCTCGAGCATTCAATTCAGCAAATCTCTCAAACACGTCTGCTTCGGTGCTCCACCATAGCCGTAACATCCCCCATCATGTCCTCGCCGCTTCTACAGATCCCCAAATCAGTTTCTCTGAATCCCTTGTTTCGCAGGTTTGTGTCACGTGTCAATGACTCAGTTCAACGTGCATTAGCCTGTCGACGTCCCTGGTCAGAGCATGTTGATTTCGACACTTTTTCCCGGCCTCTTTCTCTTTCTGATGCCACTTCCAGGGTTCGCAAGAACGTGTCCTACTTCCGAGTCAACTACCTCGCCCTTCTTGGAGGTATGCTTGCTTTCTCCCTACTCTCCCATCCCTTCTCCTTGATATCACTCTTACTACTCATCTCTGCATGGCTTTTTCTATACTTCTTCAAGCCCCCTGAACAGCCATTGATCCTCTTCACCCGAACGTTTTCTAACCACGAGACTCTGGCTCTTTTACTACTGGTCACCGTTGTAATGCTGTTTTTCACAAGTGTTGGATCCTTGCTCATTTCAACAACACTGCTCGGTGGAGTAATTGTCTGCATTCATGGCGCTTTCAGAGATCCAGTAGATCTTTTTATTGAGAGTCAAGATGACGCGTCTTCGACTGGATTCTTTTCCATCGCTAGCGCAGCCTCAATCCGATCAGCTTCTGCTGCTGTGCGAGACGTTGCTGCCCTCGTCTGATTAATGCAAATTCTTGCTTTTTACACTTCTAACAATATAGTAGGAGCATATGACATGTAATGCAACAATGTTTTCAATTCTTATACTCGGTATCATTTACCAAGGGTTTGATAATCTACCAACAGAGAACCAGTCAATTCTTCCACTTTTTGTTCACAGTATGTACAACGGAGAAACCGGCGCATTTAGTCTTATCAGAATAATATGGAGCACTTGTACTTATCAACACTCACAAAACCGCATACGACAACAACATCAGAGCCTTAATCCCAAAATAATTTGGGGTCCGCAGACAATCATTCATAGTTTAGAACCGTCATTGAGTGGTCGCACACCACACAATCCAAAGATATGAGAAAATCTTGTCACTATATCACAATCAAAATATAAAGTAAATCAAGTTTCAAATATATATATGGCACAAATTTCAACGAGGAAACAATGTACAAGGTTTACAGAACAAAAATAACAAGACTTAGCGCAGTATCTTGACATTCCTTTTGTTGTAGTATAAAATTGTAAGGGTTCTTGATTAGATCTACTACAGAAAAGGAAAGGTCTGAAACAAAGAACACGAAAAAATGGTGCCTTTTTCAGCTTTACAGCTATTTAACATTACTCTCAGGAACTGGTCTTTGCATATCCTCTGGTATCTTCGGCAACCCTCGACCACAAATTAGACATTTTCTCAGCACAGTTCACCTATTCCATTCAGAGTGAAACGGTATTAAGAAGAGAAAAAACTAGGAGCCTTTGATCACCAGAAAAATATTGAACGAACATGAGGAGACTAGACAGTTTGACACACAGCATGGTTTGTCTACTTCTATCATCACTGCGATTTTAAGCACAAGGATTCATTATTTACAACGTCAGCTTCGCAACTACCAGAGATGGTAAAACATAATTATTCTCGTGAGTGACCCTGCCCAAAACAAAAATATACTCCGTACTTCCCAACTTCTCAGAATTGCTGTACTGCCTACTCCGTATTATTTTCCATGTTTCAGCAATGGTTCATGAAACATGATCAGTCTTTTCCTGATTTGGGAAAATGGTATGACTTGTATGTGTTCATCGAACTCTCCGTACCAATATGCATATTCCACACATTTTTGTCTTAAGCGGGGTCACCAACATCCGTGTTAAGAAAAGTAAACTTGTCCATGCTCTTTATTCTACCTAATTAGACTACACAAGTGGAGCATCTATGCATACTACTACACCTGAGTAGAAATTTCGGAGTAGTCTAATACTTAGGTCATTCATTTCTTCAACTATTTCAGACAAAACACTCTTGGCCCCAGACTGAATAACTGAAATTCATCGGAGTTCAGCAGATTCCATCCAAGATGTTAATCTGACCACATATTATCGGAAGACATTACAAATATATTCAATGATCGGAAGACATTACAAACCACAATGAAGGTTTTTGGAGGTTCAGACGTATTCAAGCTTACAATATACTCCCAGTTTCATTATATTTCACTTTAATTTATCTATTCATTAACTAATACTCCCGCCAACTTTCATTATCTTCTAACTTTAATTTATTTATTAATAATTAATACTTTAAAGAAGAAAGTTCGATAGCAATAGTCTAAGTATCAAACCTATGCAAAGCACGAAGCCCTACACCAACAGACAATTCCCTCATTACAAAACAGAGACAAGATAACAAGTAGCAAGGGAGGAGCGGAAATACAGAATATGTACCTGATCATGTACAAAGCCCTTCAACATGTTCAAAAAATCTGAGCGTTTTTCTTTGTCAAGCCTTTCAAGTTCACTCCTATTATTTTCCTGAAAAATAACCAAATTTGAGGCTTCAACAATATTACGTGGTGGATAATATTCCAAGCTGGGAATCAATAACTTAAAAGTTAAAACCAATTACATACAAATATGTAACATGAGTTCATTAAACTACAGCTGAAATAATAAAAGAAAGTATGGAGTAACAAACAAGTATCAATGCAACATTGTATACAAACATGAGTCCCTTGTCACATCAAGTCAAAATTTCTATTAGCTATGGAAGAATCCATCATGCAAGCAAAAGCAGTAACATGTTAAATCTCAAGTTGACATATGTCATTAGCAAGCCAAATCTAAGCTAATCCAGAATAAGCGGTATGAAAATCACAACCATATTGATTGATGGCAAAAAAAGACATATTACCAAAAATTTCCTGATATAGTAGTAATAATGAAAATAGAACATAAAGGCTTTAGTGGCTGACAATCTCATGTACCATTCATCTTGCGTACTAATATGCATTGGCAGCTTAAAGTTTTCCAACTCTATCTATATAAGGGAAGTTTACAAGAATTTTTTCTCAGCAAAGACGAAAAGGCTCAGATTGATTGAGGTCTCTAACGCAATAGTATCTCTATATAATGAATGCAACATTCGCAAACATATTTTCATATTAAATTATTATAATTATGAGATACTCCACTAATCAGCCACTTGTAAAGCTAATCTACAGAATACTCCTAGTAAAAATAAACACATAGATACTCTATACTATAGTGTTTCATGTACTCCAGCCAGAACCCCCTAAGTTTATTAGTTCAGTAGCAAGCTACACGACAAGCCATTAGTCACTTTGACGTAAGTGGTACCCAGTTCATTTGCATTTGTCCACAATAGTAAACTCCAAATGATAATGATTATGTTGTTACCTTGATGCGTTCATATTCTCTAACTGCACAGTTCTTCGAGTCTTCAGTGATTTTTATGGTCTCCTTCAACTCTGCCATTTTGGGGTTTGATTTGTCACCACCAAAGACCTTCGATGATGCAGCCTCAAGTTTTTCAGCCTTCAATTGCAGAGAAGATAGCTCTGACAGAAGAGTTTGTACCGTCAATAAAGCATTAGCACGATCCGAATATGCATTGCGAGCAGCTAACGAAACTCCAAGATATTCATGAAGCGTATCCTGTAACTCAAAAGGATGCAACAGATTATTAACAAAATTAACCGCCTCTTAACAGCTATAGAATCAGTAAAGCATATTGCTAGCAAATGCACACCATAAGTCCATAACACCGTTGGCATATCTCAGTCAACAGAGCAATAAAGAACAAAAACACACCAGATTTTTCACTGTCTTGGCATTTAATTCCCTGTGTACTCTGCTTCCTTTAACAGCAGCGGTTGCTATATTTTTAATTTCAGTGGCACGTGTTTTCTGAGTATCTAAAATTGCTGTCTCGTTCTCGAATTTTGTTAGTTTGATAAAAGATAGGCCCAACTCCCCCATCGTATCTGCCATATCTTGCTGCGCTTTAACAAGGGATTCAGCCTGAACGTGATCAAATAACCAAAGATCAAACGACAAAAACACTAGTATAAATTGCAATAAAAGATGCAGCACCAACATAAGCAAATCAGCAACATAAGCAAATCAGCAATGACCTGCTTAGACGCCTCGGTAAGATGCAGCTCGAAATCAAGAAGCTTTCCCTTCTTCTCCAAAAACTCTTTGTCCTCCTCGACAAGAGGCGGCTTTGAATTCCCCCAATCATTAGTGACAGACTGCTTAAGCTCTCTAAACAACCTCATCAAATCCCGTCCTCCTTTAGCCGGCTGTACCGCTTCATGTGGAGCCACGAAACTCCTCGACTCCCCAAACAACTGCATTGGCAGCTTAGCAGCCCCATCAAGCATCCTAGAAGCCACATCAGTTGACGTAGGCAACGGAAGCTTCCCCGGTACTTGTAAAAACACCCTGAGCTCATCGCTCTTCCTAATCACAGGATGTTCGCCCAATTTCCTCAAATACTTCTCCAATGCCACACACCTCTGCTCCACAAACTCCTGTTTCTGCATCACTTGACTTTCGACCACACTCTTATCCGGCCTAGGCGGTATAAAAAACCCTCTATAAGCTTCCGCTAACCTATCCGCCAAAGTCATAAAATCTTTAAACCTTCTCCTTACAGTCACCTGCGCTCCCCCAAACCCACTCATATTCGTCTTAGTCGTAACCAAATACGTCACATAACTATTTCCCCCCGGCACAATCGAATTAGACGATAATTCCACCTCTTTCTGCGGATTTGAAACCGTAATTCTCAAATATTCCAAACTAGAGTTCCCGTTAGGAGGGCTCCCAATGCCATTACTATCCCTATCATTTTCTGTATCCTTATCCTTATTCTTATCCTTCTCGCTAATAAACACATCGGAATACTCCAAATCGTCGAAATGTGGGGAACTAGTCAAAGGATCCGAAACCGAACCCGAACCCGAAACCGAATCGGATAAAGGGTGGTTAAAAATAAGGGTTTCCGAATCTAAATCATCGGATCCTTGGATTTCGGATACAGAGCCCATCATCTTAAATTCAGGTAATTATAATTAATTAGTTACAATAACTAATTAACAGCATGCAATTCAACAAAATATCAATTTAATTGAAATAATACTAAATACAAATATAATCTAATCTTTAATCTCTAATTGTTAATCGCTAATATCTAATTAATTAAGCGAAAAGACTGACCGCGAAGAGGAAGAACGGAGATATAAGCTGGCAATTGGGAGTTGAATGTTGAAACAACGGGGAGAAAGGAACTCGAGTAGCTAAATGGTTGTTATTTACGTCATCTTAACTAGTTTAGAACCCGTGCATAAATGCACCGAATATAGAGTTTTTTATTCCTAATATATTACTTAGATAATAGTGGATCTCAATTTATAAATTCTTTCAATTTCTTTTGTCATGAAAGTAATAAAAACTGTTTACAATTGTTTTAATACGGAATATGACTCAAGCCATTCTAAAATAATAGTATAAATAAAATATTTAATAATTTAAAGTTTTATATAATTTTTTAATATTTTAATTAAAAGATTATAGTTTAGAATTTAGTAAGTATAATATAATTTGATGAAAAGATTAATTTTAATGAAAAGATAACAATTAAATGAAATAAACTAATATAATTATTAATGTCCTTATTTAGTTAATGTATTAAATTGTAATTAGCTACCTTATTTAGAAAAATGCTTTTTGGAGGGAAAATTGTGAGAAAGCTTATTCTTTTAGTATATAGAAGATTACAATGTAAAAAAATACGGAGTACTTCGTATAAAAATCTAAACTAACACATGATGACTAAGCTTGGCCACAATTTACATTTTGGGACAGTTAATAACATGCGATTATATTACTGAGGACGTCTTAACATAGTGGTTAAGTCGGGTGTACAAAAAATTTAGTGGTTTAATGTGGTGTACAAAAAGTTAAGTTCACATGTCCACCTCCCTTTCTTATTATACGGACTAAGGGGTTGTTTGGTTGCATGTATGAAATGCACTTTCATAGGCATTTTCACTTCACATGATTTTACATTTCATGTGAATTAGAAAAACTTGTTTGGTTGCATGTAGGAACTCTAATTCCATAGGAATTCCCACTTACCTAGGGGGGCCTAGGTAAGCAACTTCCTCCATTTTGGAGGAATTGGAATTCATGGGAAATCTCAATTAATGTGAATTGTGTCAACCAAACAACTCACCATTTTTACAATTCACATGAATTAGAGTTCCTATGTTATTTAAGGGGTAACCAAACAACCCCTAAATATTTAAGGTGATGGTTGAAAGTTGAAACTTAACTATTATATTTAAGGATGATAATGCTATAATAGTTTTTGTTATTAACGCTACTCAAATATAAGCTACATAGTACATATAAAGTATCTTATTATTCACTCTCTCACATTTTGAGTGGCGTTAGTGATATTGGTTGTGGCGTTGTCATTTCCCTACATTTATATCCTATTATCTTCCCTCACTCGAATGCCCATTGGTCTAGTTAGTGCACATGCCCCTCCTACTATATGTTGAAATTTTACTTTTAAGATTTTTAATTAGGTTACATTGGCCATAATACCATAATAAATAAACCATGCATTTCAACAAAAATCTTAAGATAATGGTTGAAACTCAAATATTTTATCCATATCTTGTTAATTAGATTTTGCTTTGGACCGTCGGGATGACTCTTCCCTTAATTACTCTCCATAACATTGAAAGTTAAACATAGTTAGTCTTTTGTAAAACCCCAAAAGAGTGTAAATAAATCTCAAGCAAAACCATATGATTAGCGGGCTAACATAGTTATTAAAAGAACTCGCTTTTAAAATAAACTCGACAAAAAGCATTTTACAAAAATATTTGTGTTACAACAAAATGTAATAAACATTACATGCTTAAGGGTGATGCTTGTTGAGTAATTTGATTCAAAATTAAGATTTGATGAGATGCATATAGTCAGTGACGGTTTGAGTAGTTTCTTTGGAGACGGAGTCAAGGCAATCCTTAACTTGAAGAATATGACCCCGAGTGGATTTAGCATAAGTATTTGCGAGGATTGTCCAAACGTCGTTGGAAGTAGGAGCACGCATAACAAGAGCGTGAGTTTCCGGTGTTAGAGTGCCAAGGAGAGCACCCGTGATAAGTTCGTCTTGTCGTTGCCATGTGTGGAACGACGGGTTGGTGGTGGGTGGGGTTTTTTCAGCGGCGGAAGTGGCGGCAAGGGTGGCCGATGGGCACGGATAGGAGCCATCGAGATACTTGAGCAAGTCATAGCCGATGAGAAGTGACGAAACTTGATCTTGCCATTGCATAAACGTTAATGGGGTGAGTTTGTCAACCATGGACAAGTTGACGAGGTAGAGCGGGATGCTCGGTTCATGGATGTTTTGGATGGTGGAGGCCGACATAGCCGAAGTTAAGAAGCACGGGTTTTGTGGGTTAGGATCTTGAGGCGATTGATACCATGTACAGGTTTGAAGGTTTACTATTTTCATTCACAAATTTCATGGAATACAATGACAAGTATTTATACTAATTACAACAAGAATCCTAGAATAGTTATGGACACAATATTTACCAAATATTAACTAATTGTAATAGAATACTAGAGAATATAGACAATCTAAGAATAAGGAAAATTAGAATAAGGAAAACAATATACAATAATTAAAACTAAGTAATATTCCTAACAATAATTATGTGGTTTGATAAGTTTGTTCGTTAATGTATTAAGTAGGAGTTATGGGTAGGGATGTCAATGGGGCGGGGTGGGTGCGGAGAATGGGTAACCCACACCCGCATCCGCGAACTATAAAGCGTACCCACACCCGCCCCACGACCCGTGCGGGTTGAACTTTTCAAACCCGCACCCGCCCCGCGGGGATCCGCTAACCCGCCAAATTACCTTTCTCCTCACAATTTTTTTTAAAAAAAACAAATCACGAATCTAAACATATTAAGTTTCATACGATTTATACAAATAGTATCCGGAAAGTGGTATGAAATAATTTCACATTCAATTAACTAGTGGTACATAAGCTACCGAACAAGTCTATTTTATTAGTTTAACCTTCATCTTTTTAAAATAATCATTTTTTTTTAAATTTTACTTAGGTAGATGTATATTATATGTGAGTCATAGATCATTAAGGCGGGTATAAGCGGGGTGGGGACATGTGATGCGGGTGGTGTGGGGCGAAGTGGGGCGGGGTGGGTACGGGGCGGGTCTCATGTGATACCCGCACCCGCCCCACGACCCGCGACGAATGTCACATTTGATACCCGCCCCCGCCCCACGACGAATGTCACATTTGATACCCGCCCCCGCCCCACCACCCGTCAAATCATTACCCGCACCCGCCCACGTAAGGCGGGTGTGGGGCGAGACCCGCCAAGACCCGCCCCATTGACATCCCTAGTTATGGGCTTATCTAATTAGTTTTTGGGCTACGTCAGCTATGGGTTTCTTAATATAACTGGGCATCATTGTAAATGATTTTTTTGCCATTGGTAAAAGTACTCTCCATTTGTCCATTATATTTTCCGCAAAATTACTTTAATTATTGCCGACCTTCATCATTCATCATTATCTTCATCCTAGTGATAGTAGCCTATATTTTTAGCGAAGAAATTTATTAATAAAATTTAGCAAAATAAACTCCAAGATTATGATTATGATAATGGCAAGCTAAAATCGCTTATTTTCACCTTTTCATGCGTGAATAGTAATTTTGGTAGTATTTGACAAAAAAGATATAAATTTTAGGTAATGTTTGACAAAAAAAGTAAGACTTTAGAAAATTCCTCGAAAAAGCTAAAATCGCTTATAATCTTTCGTCTGTCTCAACATTTTGGCATCAGAGATTTAGAGCACAAATTTCGATCCATGCACACAAAAAAATTAGAAAAGACTTCCCCTAGAAGAAACTAGCAACAAAATGTCTCCTTTAGGACGGGTTGACCCGTCTTAAGCATAATACAGGTCAAGCCCCTCTCACAAAGGACAAGTGGGAGGACAAGTGGGGGCTCCATTTGCCATCCACTTGCACCCCCACTTGCCCTTTGTGAGGGGGTTTGACCCGTCTTAAGCTTAAGACGGGTCGACCAGCTTAAGACGGGTCGACCCGTCTCAATGAGAATTTGTGAACTAGCAATTAGCAAGCGAGAGAAAATAAAAAGAGTTCGATAAAAAAACCTTGACACACAAATCAGAGAGCCCCAACTATTCTAGTACCCCCAACTCAACTCAACTCTAGTATTTAAATTGTCGAAAGAGAGAAAAACATATGTTAGGGACACAGTGGAAACAAGGTTGTTCATGAGAGAAATAATCATGGAGGTCGGTCCTAAAATCGTCCAAAACGCTTTGAGCCGGGTTCGACCCGGTTATCATGGTAATTCTTTCCTCGTCGATATATACGAGGAAGAATTTAACATGCTCAACTGGGGCAAATTCGAGCTCGATAAATTGTACTGGAAAAGAATCGACGATGGGGTAGAGATGTTAGCTACCCCCAAAGTTGACTCCACCATTGTTAGGGTGGAGGAGGAGGAAGAGGAAGAGGTGGTAGCTACCCCACCTAAACCTAATGGAAAATCGCCAATGATGAATACACCGAACATCCCCCCGCCTAAAATGTCAAAGAAGAGGTTGGGCAGAACTCGGACTCATCAAAGAAGGATCACTTCTAAGAAACTTAGAATTGATTCTTGTGTTGGTTGTAGACTTGTAGTCATTAGAGCTCTTCCTTTATAAATGTTGTACGGAGTATTTTTTTAATATTTTGTATCATGTTATTTTAATTTAATGAAACTTATTTTCCTTAATTTGGTATTTTTTTATTCATATCAAAAATAAAAAACGGAATTAAAAAAAAATTCTACATAAAAATGTAAATAGTTTAATAAAAGTAATGACCGTTATCATTCTCGAGAAAATGGAAAAAAGTTCATGAACGCTACAATTCTCCATAAAATTGAATCATGAACGTTGAACTTCCCTATGCACATTCAATTAATTAACACTAATTCAACATGGTAAATTGTTGAAAAAATTAATCTTGAAGAATCATCTTCCTTAGAGATAATTTTAATGGGAAAGTGTCCTTAATTTATTTTAATGAATGTTGAACTTCCCTATGCACATTCAATTAATTTACGATAGAGATTACTTACCGACAAGGAGAATGCAAGGATTCCCTAACTCAATCTATGCCAAGAATTGCTCAAGGAAAAAGTAATGAAGAGATTAGGGGTGATGGGAATGAATAATGATGCACCAAACTAAATTAATTACTGTATGTTTAAAGAAAATTAAATTTAAATTGTAAAACAACATTGCTTGTTTAAATTTGGTATCCTTACTAATGCTTTGCTATCCAAGCAGATGACTTGTATGCGCTTCTCATATTGTCAAGTACAAATCAGGACATCACTGTCCATCTTAGCTCGTCTTTGAGGCACTTGGGTAAAAATAATTCAAAGCATTGATCAATTATATCTCATATATCATGCGACTGTCATTGTGAAGTTATACTCCTCGACTGAATGTTTGTTACGGAGTATCTTTTTTGTAAAAAGGTGGCGGCTTGTAATAATGCTACGTATATCTGACCCCAACACCGGGCTTATAACACTGTTGATTATCATCTGACATTCATTCTGTAATCTGTGAACACTCAAACTTGACCGAATATTTGGAGTTTTTGTGTATAAATAAAGCGTTTGTTTGAGGGGACGAGGATGGAAGTTCGGTTCTGGTTTCATGGATGGTGTTTTCGCAGTGCTCAGACCCATCTCTCAAAAAAATATTGAACTTCTGGATCAGGAAGCAGATAGAAGTAAAATCTGGAGCATCCTCGACACTCTTCCTCCAACGCATAACACTTGGGCTGATCTCATGAACGTATCTGTCCAACTACGGTCAAACAAAAAATGGGATCTAATTTTAGAGGTCAGCTCACCTGTCTATGCCACCTGTCGAAAATTGAAACGTGGTCGAGCTGATGGTTTGAATAGTTGTGCAGCTATGCCAGTGGATACTGCATAGGAGCTCCTTCAAATCCGAGATCATGTGCTACAATTTAATGATGGACGCTTGTGGTTTATTTGCAAAGGCTGAAGCCATTTTTACTGAAATGCGCAAGTTTGGCCTTCATTCGAGTATGCTTCTGACTTGTACAATGTACTCTTGCAAATTCAACTGCAAAATAAACCAACTAATAGAGCTAGCTTAGCGGATTAAGTCACCGAGAGGTGGTACTCTTGACTTGGGTTCCAACTTCCAAACCCGTATGCTGTTATGGCTTTCCTTACACCAAGAAAGAAAGATTAAGAAAATTATTAATTCCTATACAGGTTTCTCTAATGAAGTATTATGACCAATTTTCTTAGGTGCCATTGTGTACAGTTCATATATCGAAGGACTGATAAAAGGCAGCAAGCTGGCGACACTAAAAAAGCTCGGGAGATATTTCAGAGAACAAAAAAAGCTCGGGGCATCGAGTAATGTTGTTGTTAAGAAAGGGGTTTGTATAATTAACTTTACCTGCTGTATACTGATGTTCATGGCACATGCAGGTAATACGGCTCACAAAGGAGCTTGAAGAGGCACAACAAGAGTACGCAAGCATGTATACTGAACTACAGGCACTTCAGATGAAATCTGAAAAAGTAAGCAACTGTCGACATCTTTCTTAGTGATTTAATTTAGTCTGTTGCATAGTATCTTAGAGTCTTAAATACTGTGTCCATACCAGCTACAATTTGAAACATATTGAAATATGCTCTCTTTTATTGAAGCTTGTAAAATGACCCTCATTGCGAATGTGATGGATTACTTCTAGCTTCAAACCCTGCATACGAATATACGATTCCGCCTATCTGCACTGTATGTTTATAAGTATATACGGAATATAACACAAAGTTGAGAAATAAATAAATTTTGCTTCATGTTTCTTTTCCTGAGTTGACGTAGCAGTTGTCAATCACACAAGTGCCAATCTGCATGGATTGCTGATGTTTCTACTCAACTTCGTGTTTTCTTCTTGCGTAGATTTCAGATAAATAGATTAGCTGGTAAAGTTTTAAGAGTGACGGTACTTATCACGAGCGACCTTGATTTGAAACCTGTAGGCATCAAAACCGCTCTTGTCAAAATAAAAAATATGCATCATGAACCCAGCATTTCCATAACATGCCATAAGATATTTTCAGAGATACCATGTGTGATGTGTGGTTGGTGAAGAGTATGGATTCCTAGTACCTAAGAGGGGGAGGGGGTGAATTAGGTACCTTTTAAAATTTTCAACTAGTTCTTTATGAATTAAAGCGAGTTGAGTCGAAGAGTAAAGAAGAGTTCTGATCGTGGCAACAGTCAGTTGAACTGTTACCAGTTCCTTTCAGATTGAAGCGAAGTTGTAGCTGACAGTATTGATGACTGTTGCTATGCTAAAGTAAAGTACGTAAATTAAAAGTGCAGCGGAATTAAATAATATAAAGATCAACACACGATTTTGAATTGGTTCGGCCTTCACTCTAAGGGCCTACGTCCAATCTTCATTATATTGCTTTGTTAATAAGAAATCTACTCCGACAACTTAAAAACCCCTACAATAAAATGGCCAACAACCTACTCCGGTTGCGAAAGAGTTTAAGAACACACTTGTTCTAAAACTCGACTCTTGAACTGAAAAGTTACAGGATCTTTGTTCCTCAAATGTTGTTCTCAAAAAGAACTTGTGAGGACAATTTCAAGATCTAACTATTCAAGTAACAAGAATATATCACAATGGTAACAGTAGTCTAGACTGCAACTTTTGAAGACTTTGAAATAATTTGCAAAGAGAAAGGTATTGAAAACACTTAAAACAATTTTGCAAATGAAAGATTATGCTCTAGAAAGTCTTAGAAAATCTGAACATTTAATGTCCTCTATTTATAGAGGTAGGGAGTAAGCATGAAGTGATATTAAATTATTATTATTGGGAGAGTTGATCATTCAAACGTATGGATGTCAACATGGAAGTAAACTTGTTGAAAGAGATGTTTCACAAAGAAAGTAAGGCTACCAAAGGTAATGATGGAGAGGTTGAGTGTTAGTACACAAAGTCAATAAAAGTGGCTTTGACCTTTGGTTAAAACATGGAGGAAATAAGCTATGTTACTTCTTCAAAAAGCCTTCCTTTGCCTTATTCTAAAAAGTAAAACATTCTTTAATTAATTTGATAAATCACTTCCCAATTCAGATTGTTTATAAAACACATTTTTGATGAAAATGATATTTGAAATGACAAAATGGTTTCGATTCAAGAGTTGCAGATAGAAGCAACAGTTGTACTTACTGTTACCAGTTTTCATAAGTACAACTGTTATTATCCAGACATTGAGGCAACAGTCATGCTTACTGTTGCCACAAACTATTGCCAAACGATGTATTCTATTACCTTTACAAATGTACTCACATCCTAAGACAACAACAACTATGAAGAGTTCTTGACTTGATCTTTGACTTCTTTCTTGATCAACATTGCAAATGGAGAGACATTGGAACCTAAGAAATAGTCACTTGATAAACATGTTAAATTGGCATGTCATCATCAATATGAACCCAACAAATTCCCCCTTTGATGATGACAAGCCCAATAAACGAATGTTCCCAAAAGTTCCCCCTCAATTGGTCAGTCAATATTTCATCCAAATGAGAATAAGGTCAAACTAGGTTTATGCAATTTGACAAGAACTTAGGATCAAGTCACAAACATAGCCACTGTTACTACTTACCCTAAGGTATTAAGCAAGAGTTAAAGAATCGCATGCGCACACAACATGAGTTTACCTTTTCCCCCTCTTGATATCATCAAAGGGTAAAGAAGTCTCCCCCGGACACAGACAAAGCAATCATAATTATCAATAACATAGCATCTATTATTAAGCACAAAACTAAAGTTCAACGAAAAGACATGAGTAGGTTTGTTTAGTACGCCACCAAAGGATTGAAGGAGGCGAGCAAAAAAGATCAAGACGATCAAATTACGATGGGATCATGGTTGTCTAGATCGTCAATAGCCCTATGGTTCGCACAAAGGACCTCCTAAATATTCCTTCCTTCTTCTTTCATGAAGGCATAGATATCATCAAAAAGAACCACAAGACTCTCAAGTTTTCCCCCGAATGCTCCTTATCACACCCTTTGGTCTTCGCCATACCCATGGAAGTCAATTTATCATTTAGAACTCGAACTTGTGTTCACCGTCAACCCTTTATTTCTTGAAAAGCAAAGATAACCAAACACCATATGCAAGTTGTAACTAGAAGAGCGAGGTGAGATAACCAAAGATACAATACCTTGGTGGAGGAAGCCAAGCTTATAACTATAGGATTGACGCCCTTTTCTTTTCTTTTCTTATTATCGGTTTTTTTCTTTTTTTTTTTTTTTTTTTTTTTTTTTTTTTTGAGCTTGTGATCTCTTCTAATGTCGAATTATCTTCAATGATGGTGACCCTTTTCGAAGGAGCGATCTTCTTAACATACCCTTTTGTCGAATAATACCTTATTTGAGAAAGTTTGAGAGGGTTGAGAGGTCATCTTGATTTGAAGTGAGGAGATGGTAGCATTTAGGCTTATTTTTATCATGGTAAAAGAGGAACTTAGAGTTTTGTTTTGTTGAGAGAGTAAAAGTGAATGGTTGAATTTTGATTTTTGAGTGTTTTGATTTTTGTGGGGAAAAATAGAGACAAACTTTACTAACCATATCATGTCAAGTAGTTGAACTTAACTGAATGCAAAATATTGTCATGCTATGTAAAGATTAAAATGAGGTGCAATGACTAGATTAAGAGGAAACATACTTACATACCAATCTCATCAATCATGTGGGAAATTAGCAAACACATATTAGAATTACAAGCAATTAATTAAACCAATTTCCAACCGAAGTTTTTCGAATTGTTCTCTTACAAGTGGTTTAGTATATATGTTGGCAATTTGATATATGGTTTTGCAAAAGATAAGTTTAATATGACCTTTTTCTACATAATCACGGAGAAAATGATGACGAATCTCAATGTGTTTAGTTCGTGAGTGTTGAATAATATTTTTGAAAATAAAGATCGCACTCTTATTATCTCACATAATAGAAATTAAGTCAAAGATCATACCAAAGTCATGTAGTTGTTGTCGAATCCAAAGAAGTTGTGAGCAACATTGAGCGGCACTAATGTATTCACTTTCGGCCGTTGAGAGAGCAACCATGTTTTGCCTTTCCGGTCGCACATCACATGTTAGGTTGGTGAGTGGATGAGAACTCTGATGTTTCCACTTCTTAGGCTTGAAGGTTGTTTGTTCCCCCTCAATTGAATCACCATCTACGAGTTGAATGATTTGATGTGAAGGTTCATTGATTTGAGTACTGACAGAGGTCACAGTAGGTGCTACTGTTACTGCTGAAGTGCATTGATCAGTTCCCCCTGAACTGTTGCCTTCGTCAGTAGGCAACAGTGGGGCTGTCTGTTACTGTTCTGTTTCAGCTCTTTCCACCATTTCTTCTTCAATATTTATTGATTCCTCTTGAATCAATCCACTTTCAAACTCATCATCTTCCTCATCATTTTGTTCCTTTCTTGTTGTCAACAAATGTTACCGTGCCACCATCATAAGCTTCAAGTGAGAGGAATTGGCTTCTATCTCCCGTCATGTGACGAGAGCATCCACTATCAAGATACCAATTGCGGCCGCCTCTCACCAAGCCCTACAAGAGATTAGAGTTTTAGTTTAGGAACCCAAATAAATTTGGGTCCCTTTTTGTGCCTTGCTTGGTTTAATAAATCTCTTCTAACCCATATTTGCTTGACCACTTTAGTGTTCCTATTGATATCACTAAACCTTTTGTTACATCCATTGAAAACGTGACCCGTCTTGCCACAATAGTTGCACACAACATATTCGGGAAGGCCGGCGTACTTTCTCCTTCTAAAATCGGTTTTGGTTGGATCTTGGTTTCGAACGCAACAATGAGTCTTATTGTTGCCTTTGAAACCAAGACCAACTTTCTTCTCATGATCGAAAGATTGAGAGGTGAGAAAGTTGAGCACGGTTTGACTACCTTCCCATTTTTGATAAAAGAGTTTTGCTTCCAAAAGATCTTTGTTGAGTTTCTCTATTTTGGCAAGATTGGTCTCATTGGTTTGTTGAAAGATTTCTAATTCCTTTTTCTTTTCAACATATTTAGATTTAAGATCCATGACGGAATTAGACTTCTCTTCAACATGAAGTTTGAGACTAGACACACATTGTTGAGAGTGTATCCATCTTTCATGACGGTTTCTACATTCAGTTTTGAGAGTTTCACATTCATTCTTTAAGTGATCACGTTCCTTAGTGAGAGAAGAAATTTGATTCTTTAGGGTCAAGTATTCATTGTTGTGACCAGTGGTAACAGTACAGGGGACTGTGGCTTTCAGACGATCAATTTCATCGATCAGCTCACCCATTTCGACTTTAAACATTTCTTGATCCTTCAAAATGTTATCACGTTCCTCGGTTAATGTGGAAACTTGTGAGATTAAGGAAATGTTAACATTTTGAAGTTCAGAATCAGAGGAGGACTCGGTGACTTTAGTTGATTCAAGTTGTTTAGTCAGATTTTTGTTTAACTTGTAGAGTCTTTTCATTTCTTTCTCAATCTCAGAGGTAACAGTCAGAGACTCTGTTGCTTTTAGTTCATTTTTCAGGAGGACATTTTCCTCCGCTATCTCCTCAATCTCATCTTGCATCACATTCAATTTTTCTGTTTGAGCACGACATTTGTCAAAGAGTTTGTCAAGAAGTTGACATACCTTACTTTTGGAATAGGTTCTAACCTTGGCTTTAAGGTTTTTTACCTCATTGTCGGACTCAGAGTCGTAATCATTTGGATAGGCCATGAGACATCTAAGAGTTTCGTTTTTAAGAGTTTGTGATTTGGTTTTATTTGTTAAGCACATCTTTGCCTTAAGATCATCCTCGATGTCATCATCGTCATCGGATTCGGACATTCCCCAAATGGCGGACATGACTTTGTGTTTCATTTCGCTTTTAGCTTTGTCTCTCTTTTCCTTAGATTTAATATCTCCCCACTTTGGACATTCTTTGATTTGGTGAGATTTATCACCACACTTAAAGCATCCAACTCCATTGGGTCTTTTCTTAGGAAAACGTTTTTTCATGGTATTATTATTGAACTTCTTTTGACCATAGCTATTTACCATTTCTACTATGTTACGAGAGAACACATCGAATTCATCTTCTCCATTGTCTTCCTCATCACTTGAGGTAGACTTAAGAGCGAGCCCTTTCCCTTTAGGATCATCACTAGGATTCTTTAAAAGAATTTGCTCATAAGCCATTAGTGATCCCATTAGTTCATGAAGGGTTAGAATCGAAAGGTCTTTAGCTTCTTCGATGGCCGTGACCTTAGCTCTCCATTTGAGAGAGAGACTTCGAAGAATTTTTCGCACAAGGTCCTCGGACTCGAAGGTCCTACCAAGGCTTTTAAGTTCATTAATAATACTAGAAAAACGAGAAGAGAGACTATTGATGGATTCGTCTTTGGTCATATTGAACAACTCATATTGTTGCATGAGTAGATCAATACGATGCTTTTTTACTTGGATGGTTCCTTCATAAGCAAGTTCAAGACAATCCCAAATTTCCTTGGCGGAAGGACAACCGGCAATTCGACTCACATCTTGAGGACCAATGCAATTTTGAAGAATTGTCATTGCCTTTGAGTTCTTTTCGGCCTTTTTATAGTCCTTCTCGTCATATTTTCCTTCGCTTTTAACTTCCCCTTCTTTGGAAGTCTCCGTTATAACGAAGGGACCATTCTTGACAATGATCCAACATTCAAAGTCTATGCTTTTAATGTAATGTTCCATTTTGAGTTTCCACCAACCAAAATTCTCACCGATAAATATCGGGATCTTGGAGTGTGTAGAGGAATCCATTTCCCCGGAATCTACTCAAGGTAATTAGCCTTATCAAGAGCACGAGGCTCTGATACCAATTGAAGAGTATGGATTCCTAGTACCTAAGAGGGGAAGGGGGTGAATTAGGTACCTTTTAAAATTTTCAACTAGTTCTTTATGAATTAAAGCGAGTTGAGTCGAAGAGTAAAGAAGAGTTCTGATCATGGCAACAGTCAGTTGAACTGTTACCAGTTCCTTTCAGATTGAAGCAAAGTTGTAGCTGACAGTATTGATGACTGTTGCTATGCTAAAGTAAAGTACGTAAATTAAAAGTGCAGCGGAATTAAATAATATAAAGATCAACACACGATTTTGAATTGGTTCGGCCTTCACTCTAAGGGCCTACGTCCAATCTTCATTATATTGCTTTGTTAATAAGAAATCTACTCCGACAACTTAAAAACCCTACAATAAAATGGCCAACAACCTACTCCGGTTGCGAAAGAGTTTAAGAACACACTTGTTCTAAAACTCGACTCTTGAACTGAAAAGTTACAGGATCTTTGTTCCTCAAATGTTGTTCTCAAAAAGAACTTGAGAGGACAATTTCAAGATCTAACTATTCAAGTAACAAGAATATATCACAATGGTAACAGTAGTCTAGACTGCAACTTTTGAAGACTTTGAAATAATTTGCAAAGAGAAAGGTATTGAAAACACTTAAAACAATTTTGCAAATGAAAGATTATGCTCTAGAAAGTCTTAGAAAATCTGAACATTTAATGTCCTCTATTTATAGAGGTAGGGAGTAAGCATGAAGTGATATTAAATTATTATTATTGGGAGAGTTGATCATTCAAACGTATGGATGTCAACATGGAAGTAAACTTGTTGAAAGAGATGTTTCACAAAGAAAGTAAGGCTACCAAAGGTAATGATGGAGAGGTTGAGTGTTAGTACACAAAGTCAATAAAAGTGGCTTTGACCTTTGGTTAAGCTATGTTAGCTTCTTCAAAAAGCCTTCCTTTGCCTTATTCTAAAAAGTAAAACATTCTTTAATTAATTTGATAAATCACTTCCCAATTCAGATTGTTTATAAAACACATTTTTGATGAAAATGATATTTGAAATGACAAAATGGTTTCGATTCAAGAGTTGCAGATAGAAGCAACAGTTGTACTTACTGTTACCAGTTTTCATAAGTACAACTGTTATTATCCAGACATTGAGGCAACAGTCATGCTTACTGTTGCCACAAACTATTGCCAAACGATGTATTCTATTACCTTTACAAATGTACTCACATCCTAAGACAACAACAACTATGAAGAGTTCTTGACTTGATCTTTGACTTCTTTCTTGATCAACATTGCAAATGGAGAGACATTGGAACCTAAGAAATAGTCACTTGATAAACATGTTAAATTGGCATGTCATCATCAATATGAACCCAACAGTTGGTTTTCTACTGAATTTACCTGCATTTATAGCCATAAGATATTTACCATCGCTCTTCGAGGGGAAAGAATAAGCCATTGTAAGAGCAGCTGGGCAACAATGTTGTTATTTCGCACACTCCTAAGTCCTAAGGGTGTTTAGGGTCTGGTCTGGAGGCCTTTTCTAAACCTTTGACTTTGATCAAGACAACCACCAGAAGATTAATCATTTCTCGTGTAATAGTGATTGGACAGTTTGCATTTCTGTGATTCGCCGGACGAGAAGCCATGCTACTGGGAAATCAAAGATGATAGAGGATTGCTTAATTTTATCGAACAGCAGAAATCATTTCCACATAAACTTAATTGAGACATGTCTCATACCACGTGTTAATTGAAATCAGTTCCACATAAACGTAATTGGTTTCACAAGCTAGACCTTCTTATACAAGACTCACTGTTATTTCCAACGGTGTCTGCGAACAAGATGTTAACAGCACTCATCGAGCTAAACCCATTAACTACCTGGTTGCCGGTAATATTACTTGGCTTATTAGTAGTTGTTTCTGTCACTGTTCGGAGCTGGGGGTTGGTTCATTCTTATGGAGATCGATTTCCGTTTAGGAATGCAATTTTAAGTCTGTAAATTTCAAATGTGCTACTGACCTACTGTACTAGCATCACTGTGTTGTAACATCATAAATATCGTTGTAATGATAGCTGATAAATTAGATGCATTTATTTAATTCCTTCTTAGGTAGCACGGACACTTGCTCTTTCTTTATACCATCATTTATGTTGCGGAAAATTCACATGGTACCCTCGAGGTTTGCCATTTTGCACGAAATACCCAAAATTTTGATCTAGAAAACTTTAAGAGGTCATAACTCGTGTTTACGAGATCAGAAAGTGACGATTTTTTTTTTCAAATCGATCGTCTTTCCAAGTACTACGATTTGAAAAAAAAATTGTCGAGTTCGAAATTCGTAACCAAGAGATATGCTCGCTCAAAGTTTGTTCGGTCAAAAAAACTTTGACATGCAATAACTCCTAGCTACGGGATCCAAATACAATAATTTTTTTTTTCAAATCGTAGTTCTCGGAAAGATGATCGATTTGAAAAAAAAAACCGTCACTTTATGATCTCGTAAACACGAGTTATGACCTCTTAAAGTTTTCTAAATCAAAATTTTGGGTATTTCGTGCAAAATGGCAAACCTCGGGGGTACCATGTGAATTTTCCGTTTATGTTGCCGCCGGCATCATCATCATCATCATCGTTATCTTCTTCGCATCAATTTGATCCTCATCGCCATCGTCGCGTCAGCATCTGTCATCCTCATCGCACAAAAACACTATTCCTAGTATATGAACATATGATATATAGGATGATGCAGTGCTGATGTAAGCACTTGAGTTAGTTAGAAGACGAGAGTTGCAAAGGTGACATGAATGCGCCAAAAAAAAAGTTGAATTACTAACCAAATAGCAAAGATTAGCGGGAGTTTCAAAAGACAAAGCGAAATACAAATTGCCCTTTTCATACGTGGGCAGTGGGCCTAGACTATTCACAAATCACAATTGGTCATTTGAAATATTGTTACACACTAATATTAGAAGGGAGATTCTCTCCTTGACAATAATCACACAAAACAAAGCCAGTTTCATAAGTCCAAAACAACTAATAACACAAAATGGGAATGGTATTGGGTAAAATCCCAGTTGAAACCCCAAAATACGAATTCCTAAAAACAACAAACGATTACGAAATCCCCAAATTTACTATCATCTTTTTTTAATCTTGCATTTCAATTTTCTACAAATTTATAACCAAATTGCTAATTATTTATTGTTTACCTACAGAATTTGATTAGAAATGAAAATTGAATGGCATCATTAAATCAAACCATCTACATTGGTTACTGCGATTGCATATCCCCATTAATAATTAATAATAATATAATTAATAATACAATAAAGGTGAGTCTATACTTAAATCATACATGCATCACTCAAACATAATCTCAGCAAACAATATAATGAAATTCCAAATTAAAATAAACAACAACAGAATTGTTTCAATTTTTTTCATTTTTATATATCATATCAAAACACGATTCTATTACAAACTGACATTAATACTAAAGACATAAACTAAAATCCATAACTCTTAACACTACAAGAAATCTTGTTTCAGGCAACTGTAATAAGGCGACTGATGCTAGTAGTCGCCAATTTGGCGACTGAAAAAAGAAATGGGCGACTGAAAGTAGTCGCCAAATTGGCGATTGAAACAAAGACTCAGAATTTCATCAAAAAATATCGGGCGACTGAAATCAGTCGCCAAATTGGCGACTGATAAGCCATTTGGCGACTGAAATCAGTCGTCAATTTGGCGACTACAAGATCAGTCGCCAATTTGGCTATTATTCCAAAACACGCACGATTGATCCGCACTCTACTTTCCCCAAATTTCTTCAAAAAACCCGAAACCCCTATTCCCTCTACAAAATCGCCACCACCACTACTCCACTCCCTCAACCACCACTCCGACCACCACTCCGACACTAGCTCCACCGGATGTTTGTGCTTTCCTTCTTCTTGTGCTGCTTTGTTTCTTCTAATTGGTGAAGGTATATTTGTTCTAATTTCATCCTTCAATTAATTTAGTTAGTTTGTTTAATTTGTGATTTGTACTTGTATTTAATTGATTTTATATGTTTATATAAACATTTGTGATGATTATTGGTTTAGATGTTAAATGTTTGTTGTAATTTGAATCCTTAGATTAATTGGGGGTTTTTGATTAGTGGTAGTGTTGTTGATATTATTAGTGTTGTTAGTATTAATTTTGTTGGTATTGTTAATTTTGATTTGGGTTAGTGTTGTTAGTAATGGGGTTTTGATAATTTTCATGATTTGTGTTAGTGTTGGTAGTATAGGGGTTTTGGTTAGTGTTTTTTGATTAGTTTTAGTATGTTAATAATATTAGTGTTATTAGTATTATTTTGTTAGTATTGATAATTTTGATTTGTGTTAGTGTATTTCGTATTAAGGTTTTGATAAATATGATTGTTTGTGTTAGTGTTGTTAATATTTGGGGTTTTGATTAGTGTTAGTATTTTTTGTACTTGTTGTGTTGGTTAATGTTTAGATTAAAATGAAGAGATTGGAGCGTACATGGATGTACGAAGATAGACTTGATAAGAAAAGACGTCCTACCGCTAGATTTATAAAGGGGGTTGCCGAGTTTATTGAATTTGCTAGACAACAAGACGAGTATGATTTAGTAGCACAGAAACTTAGGTGTCCTTGTATTAAATGCAAAAACATGAAATATATACATGACATTGAGGTTCAAGAACATCTTTATACAAACGGGTTTTGTCCAAACTACTACAATTGGATTTCTCATGGAGAATCATTTTTTTCACGTCCCGAACAATCTCAAATCCCACAAAATGAGAACCCATATAGAGATATGGTAGTTGATGCATTTGAGTCTAATATTTTCAATAATGATCATATACCAATGAGTGAAGAAGAACCACACCCACAAGCAAAAGCCTTTTTTTGATATATTAAAGGCGAGTGAAAAACCATTATATGAAGGGAGCATCAAAATGTCATTGTTAGAAGCCGCCTCTAGGATAGTAACTTTGAAATGTGAGTACAATTTGCCATTTACTTGTGTTGATGACATTGCTTCTTTGATTGAGGATATTATCCCCGGTAATAATGTCATGACCCGATCATTCTACAATACCAAAAAAGTAGTGAAAGGTCTACAACTTCCGCATTACAAGATTGATGCATGTCCCGATGGATGTATGCTCTTTTGGAAGGATGATGCTTTGCTTGACAAGTATAGTAAATGTGAAAAGTCTAGATATAAGACAATCGAGGGAAGTATTGTCTTGAAGGGTAAAAAGGGAAAGAATGAAAAAAAAAGAGGTGAAAAGAGTACGAAACCTATACCCGAAAATCCCGTAATTAACTTACTTTCCTCTAGCTCCTAGACTTCAAAGAATGTTTGCTACCAAAAATATTGTCGAGCAAATGAGATGGCACAAGGAAAATCCTCGTACTCCGGGAAAGATGTGTCATCCGAGTGATGGAGAGGAATGGAAGCGGTTTGATATGCTTTACCCCGACTTTGCTGAGGAACCCCGTAATGTGCGACTTGGCCTTTGTACGGATGGTTTTGCTCCATTTGGCCAGTTTGGTAGAAAGTACTCTTCTTGGCCCGTAATGGTCACTCCATACAACTTACCACCTTGGTTATGTATGAAAAAACAATTCATCTTCTTGTCACTAATTATTCCTGGTCCTGATAATCCAAAAACCGCCTTAGATGTTTATTTGCAACCTTTGGTGGAAGAATTGAAACAATTGTGGGAAGTAGGTGTGCAAACATATGATGTGTCTTTAAAGCAAAATTTTCAACTAAGAGCTTCATTGTTGTGGACCATTAATGATTTTCCCGCCTACGGTATGCTATCTGGATGGTCTACCGCGGGAAAAAAGGCATGTCCTTGTTGCATGTACCAAAGCAAAGCATTTTCGCTACCTTGTTCCAAAAAAGTGAGTTGGTTTGATTGTCATAGACAATTCTTACCGGAGGGGCATGCCTTTAGGAGCAACAAAAAAGCTTTCAGAAAAGGTAAAGTGGAGCGGAATCATGCTTTAGATCGACTTCCGGGGGATAAGGTGTGGGATATGGTTTGTGATTTGTCACGTACTATTGATTGTACTAAAGCAGAGACGGATGAGCTGAAGAAGAAGAAAATTGGTTGGTTTAAAAGAAGCATTTTTTGGGATCTTCCTTATTGGAAGACGATGTTAATTAGGCACAATTTGGATGTAATGCATATAGAAAAGAATTTCTTTGAGCAACTGATTCACACGATTATGGATTTAAAGGGAAAGACTTGTGATACTGTTAAATCACGAGAAGATTTGAAGACAATTTGCCATCGTCCCAAACTTCACATTCGTAGCGATGAGTCTAAGCCAAAATCTATTTTTACACTTGACAAAGCTCAAAGGAAGGTATTATGTGAGTGGTTAAGAAAGTTAAAATTTCCTGACGGATATGCATCCGATTTTAGTCGATGTGTTGATATGAAGGAGCTAAAGTTGCAAGGCTTGAAAAGTCATGATTGTCATATCTTCATGGAACGATTATTACCTGTATCTTTGAGACATCTCCTCCCCACTCCTGTGTGGAATGCAATTGTTGAGATAAGTCAATTTTTTCGAGATTTATGTTCGTCTTCAATATGTGTTGATGACATGATTCGTCTTGAGGAGCAAATACCAGAGATATTGTGTAAGTTCGAGATGATATTTCCTCCATCATTTTTTAATTCCATGGAGCATGTACCGATACATTTGCCTTACGAAGCCAAAGTTGGAGGCCCCGTCCAATATAGGTGGATGTATCCATTTGAAAGGTAAGATCACTAAGTAGTAATTAAATTATAATTATTATCGTACTATCTCTTTAATTGATTTAATATTTATATACTAGTCTTAACAACTATTAATCCCATCAATTATTGAATAGGTTTCTTAATCACGTGAAGAAGAAAATTGGTAACAAAGCTCGGGTTGAAGGTTCAATATGCAATGCGTATTTAACGGAAGAGATTGCAAATTTTTGCTCTCTTTACTTTGAAAAACATATTGAAACCAAAGCAAAAAACTTGAGTGTTGATAAAGCGGATGAACTTGAGACAAGTTTACCCGAGTTTTTCCAAATGCATGATGATGAGGGTTGTTCATCAATTGGGGGAACAAGATATTTGGATGACAAAGAATATGATCGTGCTCACCTTTACGTTCTTTCTAATTGTGAGATTTTGGAATCATATGAAACGGAGTTTGTGAATGATTTCATTAAAGCACATCCTAATGTGAATAGAGATGATGTTTGGAGTAACCATGAGGATCAATTTGCAGCATGGTTTCGGAACCATGTAATTGAGTTAAATATCCAAGATGATTTGATAAGGACTTTGGCCTTTGGTCCTTCACGAGAGGTGAAAACGTGGAATCGTTACTCGGTCAACGGATTTAATTTCCATACATTCAACTACGGTAAGAATAAGGCTAGGTGCAATTATGGTGTTACTATTTCTTCTCTTGATGACAACGAATACTATGGTATAGTTGAGGATATATTTGAGTTGAGCTATAATGGGCGTGAGCGTTCTTATAATACTGTCTTATTTAAGTGTGAATGGAAGGATAACTCTGTGGCCGGTATGAAAGTTCATGAACGTTATAAAATCGTCGAAGTGAATCATACCCGGACATACTCAAAGTATGATCCATTTATACTCGCACATCAAGCCAATCAAGTATATTTCGCTTCTTATCCAAGCACGAAGAATGATCGAAATCAAAAGCAGTGGTGTGCAATCTTTAAGACAAAAGCACGCTCACAAGTAGATACAACTTTTTTTCAAGAAGAAATAGTATCTAGCGGGTTTATGTTGTCTCCACCTGATGAGGACATTTATGAGAATGGAAATGAAGAGGGTGAAGATTTAGAAAACGAGGATGGTGATGGTCAAGTTGACGGTGATGGTGGTGGTGATAGTGATAATGATAATGAATCAAATGGTGATGATGATGATGACGAATTTGATGATGATAATGATTAATTGGGTAAAGATATATTTATATATATTTTAATTAAGTTTTTTATGTTATTTGATGTTTTTTTTATGTTATTAACAGTTTATGTTTATGTTTGTTTTTTATGTTATTAACTGTTTCTAACAATTTGAATATTTGTGTAATTGTAGATGGCAGGAGGTCGAGGTAGACAACGTGGCGGCGGTTCAAACAGACGCCGTAGTACTTCTTCAGTCGACGAGGAGGAGATGGAGGTTATTGATCAGCAGAGTCCGGTAGTGGTCGAGGAATCGACCAATGACGATGAGTCCTCGGATCAGACATCGGAGACGATCCAGTTCACGCCGGAAGGGAAGATGATACTTGATCCCGCGGGGTTTTGGTAAGACAACCACCAATGTCTTTAATTTATTATTTTATAATTATATTACATTATTTAACATAAATGCATACTATTCCATAATTTATTTTTCAGGTTTTCGTCTCAAAAGGTTGTACGCGGTTGTACTCAGAGTACAAAGATGAAGATGACGGGGGTTGCTCCTACTTGTTGGACAAAGGCTACCTCTGCACAAAAAGAGGAATGGTTCAATAATTTTAGGGTATATTATTTTTGTTTATATTTTCTTATATTATTATAGTTTTCAATTAATAATTTATTTTACTAATACTTACCTTTTAAATTGTAGAAAACATTTGACTGGCCGGCCGGAATAGAGTATATTGTACGTCAAAGGTACAATGAGACGTGCACTAGACGGTTAAGGGACAACATGTATAAGGTTGTCAAGAGGAAGAAGGAGCCGGAGCATATGAGAGGTATTTAATTGTTTTTGTTATTTGTATATAGTTATAATTTTACACATTTTATCATATTTTATAATACTTATTTAACTTGTAGGTGGTGCATATGAAGATATGCTTAAATATCGTGAAACTCCGGAGTTTCAGGCTAGGTCGGCCCAAGCATCCAAAAATAAAAAAGGAGGAAAGAAAGATGGAGCGGCTGAGCCGTCACATCACGCAGGATCTCGATCTTTCCTGGACCTAGTTTTGGGTGTAAGTTATAATTTCCACTTTTTCCTCCATTTGAAAATTATAACTTAAATTCTTTTTATTATTAAAATCTTCTTATACAAGTCTTTAATTTCTTCTTTTAGAAGGGTAAGAAGAAAAAAGTTAACACGCCCACGGCTCCGGAGCTCTTCCTTGACACCCATTCCCGACTCCAAGACAATAGAAGATATTGGATAAAACCAAAAGATAAGGAATTATATGTAAGTTTCAAACCATTTTTGGATTTTTACAATAAGTTTCAAACCATATTGGATTTTTACAATAACAATGTTTATATTTTGTAGGATTCCTTTTTGGCCGAGAAAGTTAGGCAACCCGACAAGTCCGATAACGAGATATGGTTTGACTTGGTAAAGGGTTTCAAGAAAGGGAATGTCTACGGGATTGGGTCGGCAAAGGACGTATTTTACGAAACTGCAAGGGGAAGAATGTCGTCCAGCTCAAAACAAACCTACGAGCCGGGAGTCGTGGGAAAACTCCAAGCCCAACTCAACGAAGAAAGAAGAAAAAACGCGGAAAGGGATAAGGAATTAAGGATAATGAAAGAAAAATTCAAGGCATGTGAAAGCAGGTTCGACAACTGCAACCAAGGTCCGCCTCCCTTTCGGCGGGATTATGATGAAGGCAATGGAGGTGGTGGACTGCAAGCCGAACCCAATATGACCCTTGTCTTCTGATATTAGTTTAGACACTTGTGACTTGTGCTTGTTTAAACTTGATTTGTTAACGTTTAAGAAGATTTGTAAACTTGAAACAATTTTCTTGATCTATATGAAGATGTTGGTTTCACATCGTGTTGTTGTAATTGTCTGAAATTATGGTTGTTTTCTAGTATACTTGCAGGTTTGGTATGGTAACGAAATGACAGGATGAAAACAGAATTTTTCTTGCAATATCACAGGTTTTTTGGCGACTGAAATGTTCATTTGGCGACTACTTTCAGTCGCCAAACCCCCTGTATTTTTGCAAAATAAAAGGCCTTTTGGCCACTGAAATCAGTCGCCAAATTGGCGATTGATGGCTGTAGTAGTCGCCAATTTGGCGACTGATGGCGACTGATTTCAGTCGCCAATTTGGCGACTACAACACTTTTCAGTCGCCAATTTGAGCGACTGCTTTCAGTCGCCATTTCACCATTTTGGCGACGATTTTTTCAGTCGGCAAATTTGGCGACTGAAATTAGTCGCCCGAATTTTTTTTTGGCGACTAATGACTGCGACTGGTTCTTGGCGACTGATTTCAGTCGCCAAATTCATTTTAGCGACTGAAATTAGTCGCCAATATCAGTCGCCTGAATGTTGTTTTCTTGGAGTGTAAACTTCAACTTGATCTTGATTAGTACTCCATATTAATTACGACTTATATATATATATATATATATATATATATATATATATATATATATATATATATAATGCATTACTCTTAAACTTCAACTAGATCTTGATTAGCACTCCATATTAATTACTACTTCTACTAAAATGCATTACTCTTAAACTGCTGGAATAATTTGTGAAATGATGGGACTGATCAAGGAGTAAGAATTAAGTTTCTTCCTTGAATAGAACACTGCTGGAATAACTGAGGTAGATGCTTAAGAGGGAAGGTGATATGTAACTTGATGTCAGTTTGTTGATGTTCAAGTACAAACAAACCTTCTTCCAAGGTTTTCACAACAAGGAAACCAAAATTGTTGAGAAAGTTTGTCTTACTTTCAATTTTAGCTTGCAAAAGATGAACATCATCTTCAACCTTCAATAAATCCCCCTTCAATGTTGCTAATTCTTCCCTTGCCTCGTTTATCATATTCTTAATGTTCTTACTAGCAATTTCATTTGAAATTAAGTCATCTTTCAACTTATCAACTTTCTCTGTATATTTAGTTAGTGAATTGTGTTTTTCCATTGTGTGGATAAGAAGATTTGACATTTTTTGTTTTTATGATTTGATTGAGGGTAGAGTTATTTGAAGAAGAGAGGGAGAGATCTAAGACATTGTTTGTGGTAGAATTATATGAAGGAGAGAGGAAGAGATTGAAGATCGAAGTATTTGAAGAAGAGAGGGAGAGATCGAATTATTTTGGAATTGATCGAATTATTTGAAGATCGAATTATTTGAAAAAGAGGGGGAGAGAGAAAGAGAGGGAGAGATCGAATTATATGAAGGAGAGAGGAAGAGATTGAAGAACTAATCACTACAACAAACTGACACTTGGGCCACGATTTATGCCACGAAAATTGATAAGTCGTGGCTTAATTTTGCTTAGCCACGGGAACAAATTCTTTCAATAATTTAGAAAAATTTTATGCCACGGGAAAAGATTTCCCGTGGCAAAAAGTCATTTGCGCCACGAATTTCGCAACAACCGTGGCTAATAATTAACTTAGCCACGAATTATATCAGACTCGTGGCGAAAGTATATCTAGCCACGCCTTTTCCGTGGCAAATATTATTTTTAGCCGCGACATACATCTTGTCCGTGGCAATGCATTTGCTTAGCCACGAATTAAGAAACACCGTGGCTAAATCTCTCACGGAGGGCATCAATAGGCTGATCGTCTTCCGGTTCCGGAGGACATGGAGTAGTAATCACATAGGCAACTTTCAAGTGAGAAAGTTTGAAATGCATTTTCTTCTGCCATCTTCGAAAATCAATTCGTTCAAATTTTTCCAGTATCTCAAACTTACTTTTTCCTTTCACATCATCCATGATAGAGTCACTATATAATGTAAATACTTTCTAAGAATGTTGTATATAATGGGATTGTATAAAGTGAAACAAACAGGATGAATATAGAAGGATTGGTGCTTGGATAAATGTAGAGTCGCAAAGGACTGCTCTCCTTAGAAAGTATTTCGCCCTTTATAAGCCTAAGGTTACCACGAAATCAATCATAGGATAAAACTACACTGACCTTTGAATCTTAGGCAAGAAACAAAGAAAACTTTTTTGTTTTTGTAAGATTAGTAGATAGTAGAAATCTGAAATTTTGTTATATTTGATAATGATATGCTTCCTCCTATTTACAGAAGAGTTTGCACCCCATGACATATCAGTCAAAAGCCATGTAGCGGATTTCAATGAACAAGAACATTCTGTTTCAAGCGAAACAGAACAAGCGCGAAACAATACGAAACAGAGCAAGTGATCAGAAAAATAGAATCAGTCGATCGACTGAAAAACCACTCGATCGAGTAACTTCAAGAGCTCGATCGAGCAGATGTAAGATGGTCGAGTAATAAAACTACTCGATCAATCAAAGTCAAAACTTGCAGTCTTTGATTTAGTCGATCGACCAGATTTTCAGTCGATCGACTAAATCTCAGTTCATCGATTTGAGATTTGTCTCAATACGTCTCAATACGTCTTTGCATATTATTTCTTTTATTCCGTACATCCCGTTAGCTCGATAATTGATTTATATACGAACGTATACTCCACACTCCCAATCCATATTATAACGTTACGAGTTTCCGTATGATTTCTACCACGATATCCAATTATACTTAAATGATTGATGACACTTAAATCACCAACATTCCTCCCCCATTTAAGTGTAATCCTTGATTCGTTTTAAATACCTACTAATCATCAATTTTGCGCATCAATGAAAATGTCACGAAGATTGAATTTCCACCTAGTAAAATGCATGATTCATATACTCTAGTAAAAAGGGTGTCTCTAAGGATTGAACCCTTGAACATAATGAATACATGAAGGCAAAATACACACAAATTATTTTTAACAAATAAAGTTATATATACTGATACTTATTACAAGCCTAGTATCCTAATCCTTTCATGAGCGTATAGAAGCCTTGAGTCCAAAAGCTTCCGAAGTCGGCTATACTTCACGTCTCACATAGGTGAATTCTTTTATCATGTGCCTGCAAGTACACTTTTTCAAAGAACTCATTAAGAAGATAACACTTCATCCATAACTTACAGCAGGTCCAAGTACATACCTTTGGGATAAACTTTGATGTACTTCAATCTTAAGTAAGGGGCCTTCCACATTGAGTTCTACCTCTAACATTGTATTAAAGGGGAATTGGGTATCCCAATACCTAAGGTTTAATGGACTTTAAACCCATCCCTATTATCGATTTTTCCACTAAATGCCTTGCCAAGCTTTTAGTTAAATGATCTGCAAGATTTTGTTGTGATCTTACGAAGTCCACCGAAATTACTCCATGGGAAATTAATTCTCGTACAGCACTATGTCTTACACCGAGATGTCTCGATTTCCCATTATATATTTGACTATATGCTTTAGCCAATGTTTCCGCACTATCACAATGTATTGATATAGGTGCCATCGGTTTAGGCCATAGAGGAATTTCATACATTAAATTCTTAAGCCATTCTGCCTCTTTTCCGGCTGCTGCCAAGGCTACAAATTCAGATTCCATAGTGGATGTCGTAATACATGTTTGTTTCTTGGAAGCCCATGAAATGGCGCTTCCTCCAAGCAAAAAGACCCAACCACTAGTTGAAGAATGATCTTCAATATTGGTAATCCAACTTGCATCTGAATAACCTTCTAGTACCGAAGGATTCCCATTATAAGTTAATGCAAATTCCTTTGTATTCTTAAGGTTTTTTAAGACACGCATTACCGCGCTCCAATGATGAATACTCGGATTACTTGTGTATCTACTCAACCTTCCAACTGCATATGCAATATCTGGTCGAGTGCTAGTCATAGCATACATTAAGCACCCAATGATTTGAGAGTACTTTAACTGTGACACTGGCAATCCTGTATTAGGCATTAATTTAATATTTGCTTCCATTGGTGAATGAGCAATACTGCTATTCTCACAATTAAACTTTTTAAGTACTTTCTCAATGTAATGAGATTGTGACAAGGATATTCCAAGATTAGTTCTTCTAATCTTAATTCCTAATATTAGATCTGCTATGCCTAAATCCTTCATAGCAAAACTCGATGAGAGAAATGTCTTTGTAATATCGACTTGTCTTTGATCCGTACCAAAGATTAACATATCATCGACATATAAACAAATGATTACACCATTACCAGTTTTATCAAATTTGCTATATACACATTTGTCCGACTGATTAAGTTTATAACCATTAGACAAAATTACTTCATCAAACTTATGATGCCATTGCTTTGGTGCTTGCTTAAGTCCGTATAAGGACTTCACCAATTTGCAAACCTTATGCTCTTGTCCGGGCATAACGAAACCTTCCGGTTGTTTCATGTAGATTTCTTCTTCCAAGTCACCATGTAAAAACGCTGTTTTTACATCCATTTGATGTATTACCAAATTGTATATAGAAGCAATTGCTATTAGCAATCTTATGGTAGAAATTCTAGCAACCGGTGGATATGTATCAAAGAAGTCTATTCCTTCTTTTTGCCTAAAGCCTTGAATGACCAATCGAGCTTTAAATTTGTCGATAGTACCATCAACAAGTGTCTTTTTCTTAAAGATCCATTTACAACCTAAAGGTTTACATCCCTTTGGCAAATCTGAAAGAACCCATGTATTGTTGCCCATTATGGAATCCATTTCATCATTAATGGCTTCCTTCCAAAATGCAACATCTTGAGAAGCCATTGCTTCTTTAAATGTTCTAGGATCTTCGTCTATGTTATAGCAATAAGCATATTGAAGTCCTAATTCGTCCCTTGACCCTTCTACTAAATAAGTTTGGAAATCGGATTCAAACTCTTTCGGTTTTCTTCCTCTCTTACTTTTCCGAGAACCTACACGAACAACTTTAGAAGAATCGATCGATATAGAACTTTGGTCGATCGAATCATTTCTTTGATCGATCGAGTTATTACCTTGGTCGATCGACCGATTGACTTGGTCGATCGAGTGGATTCTTTGGTCGATCGAGTGGTTCTGCATCTGGTCGATCGACTGGTTTCTTTGGTCGATCGACACATTGTTTAGTCGATCGACTTTTTCACGTTGCTGATTCATTTCAACGTTGTTATTTGGCACTACGTCTTTAGGCCTCTTCATCGATGTAAATCGATCCTCATCAAAGATGGCATCTCTTGACTCAATTACGGAATGGATTGCAATCGCATGATTGGGTTCTATCACATAGAATCTATATGCTTTTGAATGACTTGCATAACCAATAAATATACAATCGATTCCTTTTTCTCCTAAAGTTTTCCTTTTAGGATCGGGTAGTCTTACAACGGCCCGACGACCCCAAACTCTAAGATAACTTAGATTAAGCTTCTTTTTGTACCTAAGTTCATACGGAGTAATGTCATTCCGCTTGTTAGGCACTCTATTTAATAGGTAGCATGCGGTCAACATTGCTTCACCCCAAAAACCTTCACTCAAACCCGAGTATGAAAGCATGGAATTCATCATCTCCTTTAGAGATCTATTCTTCCTTTCCGCTACGCCATTCAATTGTGGTGTGTAGGGAGGAGTAATTTCATGAATAATTCCACAATTTGCAAAGTACTTAGGATCAAAGTACTCACCACCTCGATCGGTTCGAAGTCTTTTAATCTTACAAGATTGTTGTAACTCAACTTCATTTTTATACATCGCAAATTTATCAAGTGCCTCATCTTTAGTATGCAATAGATATATATAACAGAAACGAGAATAATCATCAATGAAAGTTCCCATATATTTCTTATTCCCCAAAGATGGAGTAGAATGCAAATCACACAAATCACTATGTATCAAATTCGACATTGCAGATGTGCTCACAATATTTTTAAAAGGCTGTCTTGTGATTTTAGTAAGCATACAAGTATCGCATTTCCGAGTTTGTAAATCAAAAGACGGAATTAAATCATGTTTAGACATATGAAGTAATCTTTTATAGTGAACATGGCCAAGTCTAGCATGCCATAAAGAAGAAGGAGAAGAAGCAGTAGAAATCATATAAACACAACCATCTATTTTATTAATATTCAACATAAACATTCCGTTACAATAATATCCGAAACCGATAAAAATTCCTGACTTTGATAATACATACTTGTCCGATTCAATTACTTGCTTATAACCGGATTTATTTAATAAACCTCCCGATACTAAGTTTTTCCTTATATCGGGTACATATAATACTTTATACAATACTATAGATTTTCCGGAACTAAATACTAAAGTAATATTTCCACAACCTTGTATTTTTGCGGTTGATTCGTTGCCCATGTGAAGAATGGATCCGTCTTTTACCGGTACATAATCTTTGAACCAAGAACGGTTTTTGCAAACATGTCTTGTTGCCCCCGAATCAATCCACCAAATGATTTCATCATCCTGTACATAATTTGCTTCATCAAAATATGTAACATAATTCTTATTGGAATTATTATTAATACAAGTCAGTATATTACCTTTACTAGTAGAAGCACCTTGGTCCTTGGACCCTTTTCCGGTGCCTTTTCCCGCTAGTTTCTTCTTCCTCACTCGGCAATCTGCCTTGAAGTGGCCAACCTTTCCACATATCCAACATGCACTTTTTGGTTTCTTGTTTGGGTCGTCATTAGTTCCATCATAAGGACGTTTCTTGCCTTTGCCTTTCCATTTAGAACTTTCCCCTTGTTCCACCATATTAATGGAGGAATAATTTCGATTAACCTTTTCAGTTGGTTTATCATTTTCCTCAGCCCTAAGGCCTTCCTCGACTTGGAAACTCCTTCCAAGTTGAGCCAAAGTCATTGTTTCCTTCTTATGTTTTAGTTCATGTTTAAAATTTTTCCAAGAAGGAGGGAATTTCTCAATTATGCTGGATACTGACATGTTCTCATTCATAGGCATATCATATTGAGAAAAGCGATTAATAATATGAACTAACTCATTGAATTGTTCCGACACAGGTCGAGAATCAGTCATCTTAAAATTCATAAAACGACTTACCAAAAACTTGCTGCTTGTGGCATCTTCATCCATATACCTCTTCTCTAATTGATCCCATAGTAAAGTAGAAGATTCAACATGTTGATACATATCAAACAAAGTATTTGACATACCATTTAATATATGTCCACGACATATATAATCATCATTCTCCCACTTAGCCTTCCTACGGAGGGCATCAATAGCCTGATCGTCTTCCGGTTCCAGAGGACATGGAGTAGTAATCACATAGGCAACTTTCAAGTGAGAAAGTTTGAAGTGCATTTTCTTCTGCCATCTTCGAAAATCAATTTCTTCAAATTTTTCCAGTATCTCAAACTTACTTTTTCTTTTCACATCATCCATGATAGAGTCACTATATAATGTAAATACTTTCTAAGAATGTTGTATATAATGGGATTGTATAAAGTGAAACAAACAGGATGAATATAGAAGGATTGGTGCTTGGATAAATGTAGAGTCGCAAAGGACTGCTCTCCTTAGAAAGTATTTCGCCCTTTATAAGCCTAAGGTTACCACGAAATCAATCATAGGATAAAACTACACTGACCTTTGAATCTTAGGCAAGAAACAAAGAAAACTTTTCTGTTTTTGTAAGATTAGTAGATAGTAGAAATCTGAAATTTTGTTATATTTGATAATGATATGCTTCCTCCTATTTATAGAAGAGTTTGCACCCCATGACATATCAGTCAAAAGTCATGTAGCGGATTTCAATGAACAAGAACATTATGTTTCAAGCGAAACAGAACAAGCGCGAAACAATACGAAACAGAGCAAGTGATCAGAAAAATAGAATCAGTCGATCGACTGAAAAACCACTCGATCGAGTAACTTCAAGAGCTCGATCGAGCAGATGTAAGATGGTCGAGTAATAAAACTACTCGATCGATCAAAGTCAAAACTTGCCGTCTTTGATTTAGTCGATCGACCAGATTTTCAGTCGATCGACTAAATCTCAGTTCATCGATTTGAGATTTGTCTCAATACGTCTTTGCATATTATTTCTTTTATTCCGTACATCCCGTTAGCTCGATAATTGATTTATATACGAACGTGTACTCCACACTCCCAATCCATATTATAACGTTACGAGTTTCCGTATAATTTCTACCACGATATCCAATTATACTTAAATGATTGATGACACTTAAATCACCAACATAGTTGAACCTACACATGCATTAAATGATTTCAAGAGGTGAGTGTATATTAGAACAAGAGGTAAAATGGATGGATCTTATCGATTACTCGAATTTGTATCATAATTTCACATTTACATTTGTTCCAGCCTAACTGTAGAGTGAAGGGCGTCATCGCGTTTTAATTTCCCACCATGAATGATCAGTATCATTCTTATCCTTATCGATCGATAGCTCGAATTTTCGACTTGAATTGAAATGGGATGAAGGATTCTTGATCGATGACAATCAGGATCATTCTGAGCTCAAATGCACGCATAAATCTCGGCTCCCTAATAATTTGTCACTCTTCCCTCCATTATTCTGCATAACATTGAATGTTACACGAGTATTTGTGTTACCACAAAATGTAAAAAAACATTACGTACGTTTAGCAGTTAAGCAGTTATAACTTATAAGAGCAGTTCAATTCTAATAAATTAAGTTTAATTCAACTCGTACAAGTTCAGTTCAACTCTCATAAGTTTAGCTCAGAAAAACTATGTTCAAATTATATCTTTATTTCTATAAGTTCTGCTTCTATATGTTCGATTCAGCTTTTATAAGTTCAATTCAGTTCCGTTCAGCTCTTATAAATTTAATTCAACTCAATTAAGCAAAATTAAATTCAAAAGAACATGGTCTTAGACTAATATGATTATGACTTATTACAAAGTATATTAGTTTGTGGATCTGTAATATTAAGCATTATGATCCTCTCTATATATTTAGGTGTCCGTTTTCTTTCTAAGAGTATTATCCAATTATTTCTTTCTCCATCAGCCATATACCTTTATTTTTCTTGATAATATTAGAGTCGTCCATATTAATATGTGACTCGTATGTCGGAGTTTGATTACGATGAGATTGAAATAAACAAAGGAGGAACCAGGATTGCCAAAAAGGAAGAAATAGGGCACTATTGCGTATTGGCGTTTTGCTGTAGTGGATATTGGTAATTTGGCTTGTACGTGATTTTTGCTAAGCTTTGGGAAATTAATGGGTCCCACCCAATTTCCTACTTTTAAGTGGAATTGGTCATTGTTTTTAAACGTCCTATAATTAGACTTCTCCTTTGTGAGCTTAAGTCTTTTGCTAGGCACGGGATGATCAATCACAAATTTACGACGGGTCAAGCTTCTCTAAGAAAGAGCAGGTGAGGAGATAAGTAGGGGACAAATATAGTCACACTTGCTTTTTGTTTGGAGGGATTGACCCGTCACAAGCTTGCGATGACTCACCCTGTCACATGTAAGACTTGATGTTTACTAAGACAATTAGACGTGCGTTCCTTAGTTTAATTTCCTAAGTTTGTTTAGAAAAGTTTATTAATTAATTTGTTCACTAATTATCATTTCCTAATTAAATTAGTTTTAGTTAAGGTAATTTAATATATAAATACTACCTTAACCTAATTATGCTTTAAGTAGATATTTATGAGGCAAACCCATTGAAGTTTTAAGAGGCATATATAGAACAATTCCGTGCTCATCTTTTGTAATATGCAATTCTCAAGCAGGGGTGTCTCAAACTTTAGGGAGCCCCGGTGCTAGAAACTCGACGTGGGCCAAAATATTTGAAATTAGCGCTTTATGTTTAAAAGGTAAAATATGTGTCCTCATATATCCACCCTATTAAGATTTAAGAACTACCCATTGCGCCTAAAGTTTTAAAACTCATGCCGCAAATATATGTAAATTTAAAACGATGCTTGGTGGATTACTTTATTAACGGTTTATGATAATATGCGTCTCTTTTATGAAGTATATTGAGTATGGGTTAAATAAGCAAATAATAATTTTCCAACTCTTAATTATATATGAAAAATGGGTAAAAATCGAGGGTATAACTCTCTATAAGATAATTTATGATAGGCACAAAGAAAAAAATGGAAAGATGAACAAAATATGACCATAAAATAGAACGTAAACAAGTAAGAAAAAGTGAAGTAAAAAAAAAATGAAAGTCCAAAATTGGAAAATTGGTGCGGTAAAAATCGAGGGTATAACTCTCTTAATATGTTTTATAATAGGGGAACAAAGAAAAACAAATGGAAAGATGAAAAAAATTATGATCATAAAATATAACGTAGACAATCAAAAAAAAAAGTGAAGCTAAAAAGATGAAAGTTCCAAAATGAAGAAAGTGGTGCCCCCGGGATTCGAACCTTGGATTGCTGAAACTTTGTATCTATATCCTCGGCATCAACCACTAGACCCAAGCTTATTCATGTCATTATTTTCATGTTTTTAGTATATATCCTTAATGTGTATGTAAATGAGGCCCTTTAAGGTTGGAGGTCCGGTTCATGGGCTCAGCCTGAACCGGGCCTTAGCCGCCCCTGTTCTCAATAAATAGTGAAATATTTTTCCTCGCCCTGGTGGGCGTAACTATCACATTGATAGTGGACCACATAAATCTTGTCTCTTTTATCTTTTGCATCTACTCCTAGATGCTTCAGCGCACAACAATCCGATTGTTTAAGGACAAAATTTGGACCATTAAGAGAAAATACAACAACTCTCCTATATGACCGTCCTATAGAACATGACTGACCCAAAAGGAGAGAGGCCCAAAGATAACATGTTATTTCATTTATATTTTAATTTTATTTTAACATCCTGAACATTTTTTGATGAAAACTAACATATCTAAATTATGTACAAGTTATTAATATAAAATTTTAGGTTATCAAAATAAAATATATTTTCACAAATTCATTAAATAATCTATTTGGGGTTTTAGCTAATGGACTAGTCTTATGTGTAAAGTGGTCCTAAACAACAATTTGTGGAGAAAATATATCTCTCTTCTAATATTCCCTGCATTCAAGTCTAAATACAAATTTTTTTTTCTTTGACCCTATTCATGAGTGAAAAAAATATTTACGATTTCTTGCAATATGTAAGATAAAATATGGTCATGTGAGATCTTGTTTGATTCGCCTTTATAAGTACAATAAGATGATCAAATTTTTATATTTTTTTATAATGTAAAACTCGAGATATCTAAGTTACAATTCATTCATTGACAATTCATGCATTAGGGTGAACAATATTTCAAGTGACCAAGAATAGTGTAGGCCCAAGTATGAAAAGTACGATTTTTATTTTACTTTGTCTTTTGCAAATCCATTTCCTTATCTAAAATGCATTTCTACCACCAACCCATACACGTACTTCAGCATTTCTGCTATTATTCTTACTACTAATAGAATAAGATTTTTTTTTGTGCCTAAACAATATTTACTCATAATTGAGCTCTTTTCTAAATACTAAAATATTTTTTTGGTTAAATGTAATCACAACTTATATCAACTTATTTTCAATAGCGATTACATCTAGCTGTAAAATGGTTATGAAATTTCATCTTATTGCTTTAGGCCAAAATGCTCCGTTTGAAGCAAGATTAATTGTTATCTTAAGAACCATTAGGAAGCAATCTCTTATTAATTTTTCTTTTTTCATAAATTACTACTGCAAGTCTGGAACGGAAACACAGATTATTTTCAAAAGAATTTACAAGAGAAATAATAAAATAACCATATTTAACAATGGTAACAATTACAAATTAAATTATGTTTTGAATTTTATCGTCTAATTTGCACTCCAATCCCTCTTTCTTTAGTAAAAGAGTAGGAAAAGTTTAAAATTTGGGCACTTCAAAATACTTTTAGCTATAAGTTAGGTTTAAATGTTATGGAAGTTCTTCTATGAGTATATATGATGGACCTAACATATTATGTATCCGAATATATTTTCAAATACGATAACTTTTGTAGTACGTTGGGGCCTTTTATTTTGTCTTTATTAAACATTGCCCTTGTATATGTATCTAGTACAAAGTTTACTCACATTTTGAAATTAGTGTATGTTTTTCACATTTTTCCTTTATATTGTTATTTCGTATGTATCAACAAAAATTACAATAATAGTTAGGATTATTTCATAAGAATACTCTAAACTATGGTGGTTCATTTTAACTACCAATATACCTAACTATTACTCATCTTCTCTTTAAATAGAATTGGTGTAATGTTAACCTATTGCAACAGGTTAATTTACGTCGGACCCACCTATTTTCTTTGATACTCTGTCTTCCTCCTCCTTTTGCTCTGCTATGTCATCGTCTTTCTGTTATTTTTTTTTTTCAATTTTTCACTACTCTCCATAGCAACAATACTTCTTCCCTATTAATTTTCCTCCTTCCTTCTTTGTCATTCTAATGAAGCCCACATCATATTCATATGACTTGAAGAGAATCAGATTAATTAGCTGGAGAAGAAAAATTACCAAGAACCCTAACCCTAAAAATCCCTAATTAAGGTTCTTCTTTGCATCCTTCCAATTCAATTCATCCCATCTCAAATTGATCAACGTTTTTGCCAAATCGTCACTACATTTCCAATTCTTGTCCGATTTCGCCAATTATTGAAGCTAATATAAGATCAAATTAGGGTTTCCGACGACGAATTCGACCTTGTTGCGCCGCTGATGAATTCGACCATGATTTGTGTCATTGAATAAGGAATGCTGAACATATAAGGACCATGAGCCAAGATGAAGACCATGAGCCAAGTAATAATTATCATGTGGAGAATATTGCTCAGTCGATTTGTTCTACAGGTACAAATGATCGAATTTAGGCAGTGATAAGAGGGGAATAAATGGTGTTGATCATCAATGGCCTCATAGGGAAGCTTAAATTTAAAAGGGAAGAGAGAGGAGGTAAAGAGATTAAAGAGAAAGGAAAATGGTGGGTTAACATGGTTTATAAAAAAAGATGACCTGTTAATCAGGTTGCTAATCACACTATTACAATATAAGCGAATGGGGTAGATAGTTGAGTATATTGGTAGTTAAAATAAAGATTGGAGTATTTTGAGCATGACCCTTATAGTTTAGAGTATTCCTATCAAATAATCCTAATAGTTATACACTTTAATGAATAGTTTATATGGATAAAAAAATCATGTGTTATTTATGTTAAACTGACAACCTTATTTATAAGAAATAACTTTTTATTAAAAAAATGTAGTTAAATTGTCAATTTCATTTAGGCAATGTCTAATTTTATCTCTTCTACCTCTTATTACTACACTTTAAAAGTTTTTTTTACAGTCAGTTTAATTGTTAATTTCTTTATACAAAACCATCTAAAAAATGTGCTTTCGCGTGAGATCTATTCTGGTTGGTTAGTAAGTAAACTTTTTTTCGGGCATTCACGTCACCTTCGAAATTTTCATCTCTGGTCATTAAGAAGCAACATTATTAATGTGTTGCTAATATAAGTATAAGTTAAGAATATTAACTTAGATACTCGATATGTCTCGGTCAATTCTTTACGTTTTCCTTATTTTGGTTCTCGGTTTGTTGTTGTATGTGTTTATTTGGAAAATGTTTTTTTCACTTGCAATTTTTGTAAACATGTTTATTTCCTTTTAATAGTGTCTGACGATAGTAAATGTAAAGAAATTGCTAAAATCCATATTCTTGTGAAAAATAAATAGAACCTACAATTCCTATACCGGATGGAAACACGGGTAATATCTTATTGAAGGGTGTCATTTTAGAAGACCAAAGATTCCATGTTCGAATTTCTTTTGTCTAGCTAAGTGGATTTTTAATTTATAAATAGGCGGTAATAACTGGCGCAGATAATAGCTAAGTTGCCACCTACAAAAATGCAATCAAAACTCAATAAAAGGTTGCATATAAGACCATGCCCAAGCAAGGTCAATTTTGCTAATTAAGCAAAATTAAGTTGTAACCTTATTTTGCTACTTTGTGACCTTTGCCATAGAAGGTTAATTTGTGACCTTTAGTGAAGCAAATTGACCACATTTGTGATCTTTATGTGTACACTTTCTATTGGTGAGCACTAAAAAAAAGTGGGGTAGAGAATGTGAGAAATGATTGGGAATGATGTGAAGTGGAAAAATAATTGGGTTAATGACCTAGGTCGTGACCTTCTGCTTGGGAGGGTGAAAGTAGGTCACGATAAATAAAGTGGGATTAAGAGTAAAACCGGGTCGAGACCTGATTTGCGCGACCTCTGTTTGGAAATGGTCTAAGAGTTGAACTCAAGAGTCAAAACCAGTCAAGCCGGTTTTACTCATTATGTAATACTCGTTCTGTCTCATCTGATTCCTTATATTTTACTTCCTCCATTCTTATATAATGTACCCATTTGATAATTGCACAGAAACCAAGAAGAGGTGGGGTAAGGATAATTAGCAAATAAATTACACAGAATAATTAACAAATAAATTGGATTAAAGGTGGGGTAAGGTTTAACCTTCCCACCATAAAAAGTACACAGCCAAAATTACATAACCTTCCCAGCAAATAAATTACACGTTTTTCAGTAAAAAAGGTGGGGAAAATGAAAAAGTTTGAATTTCCCACCACATAACATCCATTCAACAACATGAAATGAGTAGCATAAATAAGTTACACACCCTAAAATTACATAGCCATTAAAAATTACACAGCCAAAAAAATTATACAGCCAAAAAAAAATTACACAGCCAAAAAAAAATTACACAGCCTTTTATCCTTTTCTTTCATCTTACACAAAACCACAAATTATACAATGAAAAAACCGAACTTGACTGACGATCAGCGGCATAGGGTTGTGTGCATGCTGTTTGAGAGCTGCAAAAATGGCAAACCAGAACACGGAAAGATGAATGAGGTAGCTCTCATATTCAAGGTCACAAGAAAATGTATTTATACAATTTGGACAGCAGCAAAAAAACAGAGGCAAAATGTGTTGCCTATCAATGTAAGAAGCAAAATTAAAGGGAAGAAGGGGAAAGAAAGGACACCTTGTCCAGTTGAGGCCATAATGGCACTTGATGTTTCAAAGAGAACAACGTTGAAGAGGTTGGGGAAGGCAATTGGACATTCACCTTCTACCTGCCATAGATGGGTTAAAGAAGGACTCATTAAATCTCACACAAATTCAATACATCCAGCATTGAGTGAAGACCACAAACACATTAGGTTGCATTTTGTTATGGGTAAGTTGGTTTTCAATAGGCTGTTAAGATGTGTCATGTTCAAGGATATGAGCAACATTATTCATATAGATGAAAAGTGGTTTTACATGACAAACCCAAAATGCAAATATTACATTGGTGAGAATGAAGCACTTCCTTATAGAAGTTGTAAGAGCAAGAGATACATCACCAAAATCATGTTTATGGCTGCAGTTTCAAGACCCACGTATAAGGAAACTGGAGAGGTAATTTTTGATGGGAAACTTGGCATATGGCCATTTACTTACCAAGAGCCAGCCAAGAGGAGAAGTAAGAATAGAGTGGCTGGTACCATAGTCACTAAACCAATTGAATCCATCACAAAGAAAGTCACAAAAGAAACATTGATCAACCTTTTGATACCAGCCATTAAAAATAAATGGCCAGAATCTTCATCAAAGGACATTACCATTCAACAAGATAATGCTAAGCCTCATATAAGTGGGAGAGATAAAGAATTCATAGAAGCTGCCACATCAAATGGGTTCAATATCAAGTTAACACAACAACCAGCCAACTCTCCTGATTTAAATATCTTAGATTTAGGGTTTTTTAGGTCTATACAATCGTTGCAAGATGAATTTCCAGCCAAAACAGTTGAAGAGCTAGTGAAGAATGTAACAGAAGCATATGATGCAGAAACAGTTGAAACTTTAGACAATGTGTGGCTTAGCTTGCAAGCATGTATGGTAGAAATAATGAAAAAAAAGGGCACAATGACTACCCACTACCACACTTGGCCAAAGCTGCACAAAGAAGACAAGGGACACTACCTAGAGATTTGGAAGTTGATGAAGAACTGGTTAAGGAATGCATTCAGTTTTTAATTACATGTGGTTTAATAGGTGAATTAGATCAACTCATGTTAGACCTAGGAATCCAAGTTCCCTTTTGAATATCTTTGTTGTTGTTTGATTGATAAACTATCAAAAGGTTTCATATGACTATGATAGTTTATCACCTCAAACATCAAACCATCAGTTTGTATTCCTTGTTTTTGAACATGAACTATGTATGCAATGAATGACATTTTATGATGATTCTTTAATAGTTACTCTCAGCAAGCAAATTAACCTCATTGAGTAACAAGACCTCATAAACGAGCCTCTTCAAGAGAATACATAACATGGCATACAAATAACAGCAGCACATTTAGGTACATCAACATGGCAGAATTACATAACATGGAAACTTTATATGAGCACATATAAGTATCTCAACATGGTAGAATCCCATAACATGGAACCTCAATGTGACCATATATAAGTTCGTCAACATGCTATGCCTCTTGGTGGCAGCAAATATGGGCAATTTAAATAACCACAACATGACAGATTCAACCACACCAACAAATAAACTCTCAGTCAACTTAAGACCTTCATTGAGGTTAAGTGTCAGCAAATAGAGTTACTCTCAGCAAGCAAATTAACCTCATTGAGTAACAAGACCTCATAAACGTGCCTCTTCAAGAGAATACATAACATGGCATACAAATAACAGTAGCACATTTAGGTACATCAACATGACAGAATCACCTAACATGGAAACTTTATATGAGCACATATAAGTATCTCAACATGGTAGAATCCCATAACATGGAACCTCAATGTGACCATATATAAGTACGTCAACATGCTATGCTTCTTGGTGGCAGCAAATATGGGCAATTTAAATAACCACAACATGACAGATTCAACCACACCAACAAATAAACTCTCAGTCAACTTAAGACCTTCATTGAGATTAAGTGTCATCACCAAATTTAATGCAAGCAACAATACCAGCAGCAAACTGAAACAGCAGATGAGAAATGGGTACATCATATGAAAAATAGATAGACAGCAACAAATATAACAGCAGCAGAAAACAAAGAGCAATATAACAGCGGTATAACATCAGAAAACAGCAACAATACCAGCAGAAAACAGCAACAATACCAGCAGAAAACAAAGAGCAGTATAACAGCAGTAAACAGCGGTATAACAGCAGAAAACAGCAACAATACCAGCAGAAAACAACAACAATACCAGCAGAAAACAGAAATAATACCAGCAGAAAACAAAAACAATACCAGCAGAAAACGAAGAGCAGTATAACAGCAGTAAACAGCGGTATAACAGCAGAAAACAGCAACAATACCAGCAGAAAACAGCAACAATACCAGCAGAAAACAGCAACAATACCAGCAGAAAACAATGAGCAGTATAACAGCAGAAAACACCAGTATAACAAAAGCAGAAAACGGCAAAAAACAGCAGAAAACAGCAATATAACAGCAGCAGAAAACAGCATTAAAAATTCGTAAAACTTGATAAAATCAAATTTACAGCAACAGAAAACAGCAGCAGAAAACAGCATTAAAAATTCGTAAAACTTGATAAAATCAAATCTACAGCAGCAGAAAACAGCATCAAAAATTGGTAAAACGTGATAAAATCTACGAAGTAATTTAGAGCAGCAAATAAATAGCAGCATCAACTTTACATCATCAAATTTACAGCATTTACATCAAATTTACAGCATCAAATTTACAGCAGCAAATTTACAGCATAAAATTTACATCAGCAACTTTACAGCATCAAATTTACAGCATTTACATCAAATTTACAGCAGCAAATTTACAGCATAAAATTTACAGCAGCAACTTTACAGCATCAAATTTACAGCATTTACATCAAATTTACAGCATCAAATTTACAGCAGCAAATTTACAGCATAAAATTTACAGCAACAGCAGCAGAAAATAAACAACGTCAAACAACATGATAAAATAAATCAACATAAAATCGAACACAAAAAAAATCAAACCAGCAGAAGTTACAGTAAAAGGAAATGAACCTCCCTCTGCTTATTATTTACGTCTCTTTAAGAAATGGTCCAAATCCTTTAATTTTTCCCTCAACTCAGCAGGACTTCCCCCCACAATTCCCTCAAATTCCTTACCTTCAACAAAAAACGCAGTCATTAGCATAAAATAACATGAATTTAAGAATTTAATCCGAATAAACATAAAATAAAAGAAACTGACCTTTAATTTCAACTTTTCTCCTTCGCTTTTCTAAGAAATTATCACAAAATCTCTTGAACTTCATTGAACTTGGTGACAATTCACCAGGTCGACTCCTTTTCGTAGGATAAACCTCCCCATCAGCACATGCAGCAACTTTTGCCTTATAAGCGACAACTTCCGCAAACAAACAACATGAAAAATGGTTATTATCATTAACATAAAATAATGACATCTTCCATTTATACCGAAAAAACAGAAAATAAAATAAATTTACCTCTATTTTCATCTTTCTTCCTTTGCTTTTCATAGAAATTGTCACAAAATCTCTCGAACTTCATGGAACTTGGTGACAAATCACCAGATCTACTAACTTTCTCCTCAAAAATGACATCTTTCTCAAACAAAGAATCAGGAACATAAGTATTTTCATCAGCGTAAAACGCCGATGTAGCCTCGGTATCATCGTCAACATCAGAATTAAGGAGCGACCCATAACCTGAGTAAGTATCAGGCGCCACATGACCGACCCCTGGGATGTAAAGGCAATGATCCAGAGATTCGTGGTAAGAAAGACCAGATCTAAGAAGGTTTTCACCATTTTTGTTAGTCATAGATCGAGAAAGGTAAGGAATATTGAAGAAAATTAGGGAAAAAAGTGAAAGAAGATTAGGGGAAATGAATCAGAATTGAGAGAAGAGAGAAGATGAAAGGGAGAAGCAGAATGTTTTAGAGAGAGAGGGGCGGCGGTTGAGTAATAAAAATGTAGGGTTTTAGAGAGTGGGTGAGATGAGGGAGAAATTTAGGGTTAAGTAGAAATGGGTAGTTGGGTTTCAGAAATAATGAGGATAGAAATGGGTAGTTGGGTTTGGTAGGGGTGAGTAAATGAGAGTAGTGGTGTGAATAAATGGTGGGAAATTATAAAAAAGGGAGGGAGTAATTAACTTAATACAATAACCTAAGTATAATTATAGAATAATTAGAAGTAATAATAAATGGCATTATATGTAAATATAGATAGTAACAAGGATACTTTGGTCATTTTTCCTAGACAAAAATAGAAAGTAATGAAATGGGTACATCAAAGTGAAATGGACTAAAAAGGAAAATGGGTACATTATATAAGAATGGAGGAAGTATATTACAGATGTTTTAATAAATTCTTTACGTTTTCTTATACCCTTACCATCGACCCATGTTTACCACACCTCACCGGCCTGGCCCACCCCATCCACTTATCTTACCTTGATCAACAATTAACACAACCAACAAACCTACCACACCATCCTTATCCACCACCACTTAAACACCTTGATAATGAAAGAAACAATTTCATTAGCATGCAAAAGCTACGCTAAACATTTTTTTAACAAGATTAGAGGAAAAGCGAGAATTTTCCGTAAGAGCGCACACAAAAATGATATCAACGATACTCGCTTTGTTTCATCCTATAAGCCCAACATTTCAAAATCCTACTAGCAAAACGGGATTAATTAAAATGAAATCGAGGGAGTAACACAACGTTCAGCTGCAAAATTATTAATGCCGTGATTATTCACAGAAAATACTGGATTGGAGAGTCTACAGGACCAGAATTACAAAGGGTCTGTACAGTTCGATGACATTTTAGGGGGGTGAAGCTTCTTAGCAAAGAAGTTCACTTAATATAAATGGGTTTTATACAAATTCACCACAAAAGTATATATATGTACGTTATAACTCTACTTAGATAAAAGCAAATAGATAAGCGTGTCCCCCAGAAGTTTTTTTCTGGATTAATAACTCGATCATTGATCCTTCGACTCCACTTTCAAGGCGGGTGATTTACAAATCGGGCAAACGTTCTTCACGAGCAACCATTTCTTCAAGCAATCTGCATGATAATCATGCCCACATTCTAATTCTCCCACCTGATCTCGGTTTTCATATTCATCCTGCAATGCCAAAACCCGTCACTCTTATATTAGTTTCTAACCCACTATTTACAAAGCCTCGGAAGAGAGTAAAATCATACTCTCTAGACCCTATCTTCCACTTATTTTGTCTCCAGATGACTTAGTCGAACAATATCAACTTTGATACGTTACTTTCGCATGCTCTTTGAGTTTCATTTGAGTATAGTATAGTAGTTATAAAGTACAACTTTAAAAAAAATGAGAATATGAAGATAGTTATCGTAAATCATCCCATTCATATTGTCTCCCACTTTACCTTTGATTTTGGTAGTATACACTTACACAATGATATCAAGGCAGTATTTTTAAAACATATTTAACGCTCTACCTTTGCACATATTTGGAAAGAATAATTGTGAAAGTTGACCACAATAGTCAAAGAAGACAATCGTCATATCTCTATACTAAAAATATATTTGGAGGAATTTAGTGAGACGGTCAAATGAAGACAATACATGAGAGCAAGAAGTTTACCTGGCATATAATACAAGAATCGTTATTTTGATCCATGCATGGCAACTCCTCTAGATTAATGGCATGTGTGGAACTATATCTTTTGGTTTTCAAATGGCCTGTGATGTCATCCTCCGAAAGACCAGTGCTCACAGTACCAATGCGCTCGCTCAAAGCAAGAAGCTCCTGAAATGAATGAACCACGAAGCATGTTATAATAGCACCAAAAGTAACATAAATGTATTGAAGCTGACTGCGGTAATCTCATTATTTCGTGTAGATCGATATCTTCAACTCACCTCATATGACATATCATCAATGTCTAACCGCATCTCTCTGTGATTATCGTTGAATTCGTCAAAATCTACTTCATACAAATTCGGGAACTCCAGAATTGCAACTCTCTACAATCATTAAACGAAACTGTACTGTTAAAAACAATATTTACGTTCTAAAAGCTTAACCAGCCCATCCAAATAATAGCTACAGATTTTTCAAGGTTTTCATTGTATAATTAAAATAAAAACAAACTGAAACTTTCAATTACCAGACGATCAACATCGGCTGCTTAACTATTCACACTTACCAAAGACCAATTCTCATGTGAGACGATTATCATGAGACCCGCCCATGATACGGCTATTCTAAGGGGGAAAAAAGAGCTGAAATTTTCAATTACAATCAGAACTCACAACCTATCAATTGCCTCAATATTCACATTCACAGTAAACAAAAAGAAAATGTGGGTTTATTTACGAGGAGTTCTTTGTGAATTATTGGGTAAATGGTTAGACGGTTCTTTAACTTCAATGGGTTAGTCTCATATCGACTAATGTGTGAATACCAGTGAGACTGTCTTATAGGAGACTATTCTGGTTTACAAATGCGGAAAGAGTAAGGGTTTAGAGAGTGGACATACATCTGCTTGGAGAGTTCTTAAACGGGGAAGATCTCGACGTCTAGAAACTCCATCAGGTAACATGCCTCTACCGTGAGAAGAACGGTATATTCTAATGCCTGTTGAACGGTTTGGTGCCTCTGGGCTTTCTGGGGATAAACTCATGGCATCATGCTGCACACTTTCGTTTGTAGGAACCCTAGATGGACCAGCCGGAAAAGGAGGATAGCAAGCAACACCATAGCCTCGTACTCCTTGCATATTTTGTGAAGGATGAAGGTTGTGGTGTTGTTGAATCATGGGTGGTGAAGGCAAGAAATTTGCAGAGCCATGGTTATTGGAAGCTTCGGGGTATCCTGAAAGACCACCACTGCGAAGATCCGACGCACCCCCGTGGATACTGCTTCCTGCATTCGTATGAGCAAAGCTCTAGTTAGTTGACAGAACCATTGTTTAAATTTAGAACATATAGACTCAATTTACTTTGATGCTGGATTATAATGAAATATTGTGGCTCTCTAAACTGGTTGCGCATATTTTTAGTTTGAATTAGTAGGCCTCCAATAACAATTCAGAAATATTTTCATTATGGGTCATCTAAAAATTCATGTCCATAAAGTGTGACGAGAAGTGTTACGCTGGCTGCCACAAGCTTACCGCAACCCTTTTCCTTCATCCGGGCTTCAGACCGGCGGTGACTATCACGCGACACTCACATAGTCACATGCGGAGTTAGGCCAACCTCAAGTCATGTTGGGACTAAGGCTTTGTTGTTGTTGTTGTTGGGTCATCTACAAATTCTTTTTATGATGTTAATACAGGTGTAAGGCTGCGCCTAACCGCCTTTGCGGGAGCTCTTCAGGCACTAGAGCTACATTGTTATTATAAACTAGTATACTCTTAACTGTTGCAGCCAATTTTTTCACGCCATTTAAAGGTTGATTACAAGTCACTGAAGATAACAGTATCTAAATGGACAACTTGGTAACATTTGAAATTTGGAAGGAAATAAGCACCTAATAGAAGAAGACAAATCATTTGGAAGAAAAGAAATCACCTTGAAAGTACGGTAACATGGGAAGTCCATTCCACGGCAAACCACCATTGTTAATGGCTTGTTGCTCTAACCATGTACAACCAGACGGTGGAAACGATTGATTACCATAATTTCCTTGAGGCAGATAATTATAGTTGTGAAGCATACCAGAATCCATATGTAAACCAACAGCATTAGATCGATGCCTTGCAGTAACCCCTGATCCTACTTCCATCATCGAGTGATTGCCGTTACCGATGTACTCAGGCAACGAAAGTGGTGCTTCCATAGAAGCAGGCCCAGAATCAAAGTGACAGCTAGTCATAGGAGCGGCCGAAGAGCTACTAGGTCCCGCCGAAGCACCAAAATGGTGAACATGTCCCGGCATTCCTTCAGCATTCTTTCTTTTACATAGCCCTCTAACATCTTCTGTTTGAAAATTACTTCTCCTATCATAATCACCAAAGGAAACTCCATTGCTTCCATAATTGCTCGAAGATGCTGAGTGATCAGCAAAACCGTGATTAAGTGGGACTGGGAATACTCGTGCACCGGGTGCAGGGTTCAAGTGAAGGTTCAAGAAGTTTGAGGCTGTTGGAAGACCAATTTCAAGATTTGTTGCAGGATGACTAGGCTGGTTATATTGTGTCATCCCGAAAAACGTGGGCCTGCCAACGTGCTCTGGTAAGTGATGAAGATCAAAGTTGTTCACATTCCCTGAAGGAGGAAAACCTTGATTCATATGAGATGGGTGGAAATTTACTATATTGCCCATGAGCATGCAGGGCTCTTGTCGCATATGGCCCTGAACTTGCTGACCGTTCGCTAAATCATGAATCTGATGGCTACTACACAGCATATTCCTTTCATCCATGGCTGACGGAAGAGAAGATAATGCTCCGAATAACTGATTAAGAGAACAAAAAAACACAAACCCTTAGGCTCAGAAATTACATGTCATCTATGATTCCCCAAACGAATACACAGAATAGCTATTCCCATGGTAAAAAAAAAATTAGACTAACAAATTAAAAGCAGGCTCAGTATTTACTTCGTGTTGAATAAACAAAGAGAGTAAACTGCAGTGTAATAGTATTAGTAGACTAGTAATCGCAAATGTTAGGCACTCAAATAAATATCAATGAGGGAAAGGGAGGGGAGTTAAGTGTAAAGTTAGTGACAAAGCCATTTAGGGAAGATTTCAAAAATAAGTGTAAAGTTACTACTCTACCCTTTAATTAAGAACAATAGGGACACTGCTATTTTGATAGAGGGAGTGCAACCTCAAAAAATTAGGGTAATAATGGCAGTCTACTCATCTATTATACTAAATTTAGAAAGGAGACCATTAATTTGGAATAAATTCTAGAGAAAAGAGGACTATATAAGATAAATGGAGGAAGTGGTTCGTATCAGAAGACAAGCTAATTTGATTCAGAGAAAGCAATTTGGAATCCCTGACATTTTCTCAGTGGCATCTTAAACAAAACCCAACATCATCTTTTACCTTTCTTCACTTGTTTAAGCTTAAGAATATTAGCATGGAAGGCAAGAATTGAAAAGGTAGGTAGGAAGAGGGAAGGTGAATAGAGCGAGAGAGGAAGAGGAAGAGGGAAAGGGAGCGGAATGAAGCGTAGTGTTTTCCTTTCAAATCTATCCAATGTTGACAGAAGTTTGTTTGCCTTGTAGGAGGAATAATGAATCCCCTATTTTCTACCCTCCATTTCCCTCAAACTCACTTCACGGCCCAAACAATGGAAAACTGATCCCAAACCTTTCTGTCCTCTTTCTTTCCCTCCAAATTCCTCCATTCAAACGAAGGGTTAAGCTATTCAAAATAAACATCATTGGAAAACTGACCTATTGGTCGAACTAGTATGTGGTACCCATTAGCAGAATTAAGCAAATATACAAGGATATACGCTCCTACACCACTACATCTTTACAATCAAAAAAGATCCCCCTTAACTGATCATGGATTCCTAGGTGAATTGCCAACAGTTGCTCGCGAATAATTTTCATCTAAAAACCACTATTGCAGATTCATAGTGGATGCAGCCAGAAGAACAGCAATGCGCCCAATTAGCTCATGAAAGTCCTAAGAAGTAGAATAACATGGAAAAGACAAGACCATGATAATACTTCGTATTACAACTTCAATAGAGAGGAACAAAGCATTTGCAAAGCGCTAAACCAATACCCATCAGATGATACATCTAATCATGAGCCTAGCTCCTAATTTTAATCAAACAATTTGACGATATAATACGTTCTAAGCAAGAACATAAGCTCGAACAAGCAATGCAGAATATCTCCAACACACAAGAAAAACATATGGCAGACCAAATTACAAGCAAAAACCCGATATAGACATGTAATACTGTCAAAACCAAAGCAATCTCCAACACAAATACTCCCTCGGTCCCGTCCCAGTCATTTTTTTTATCGGTATTTAAATCAAAGGTGGGACAGAGTATCATTTCATTGATCCAATCCATTTTCTTTGATAGAGATTACACACAATTTCGAAAACCGACACAAAACAAATGATATTGCAATCAAATTCCATAAGCAAGCTTCTAACACATCACAAATTCATATGAAATAATCCATATACATTTAAACTAAAACAAGAACCATCAAACAAATATAGTAACAATAAAAATTAAATTAAACACAATTAGTATTATTATTAACATTTACATTACCTTGTTATCATCAACAATTTAAAATCAGCTGAAAGCTACCAACTTTAGCAGATTATAATCAGCAAATAACTTTAATATACCTGCAATTTCACAACCCAAAAATAAAAACCCAATAAATTAATCACCAATTACAAAGAACCCCCCAAAAAAATCTGGATAATAATTCAATAAACTTCATAACCCTAATTTAGCAAAAGAAACCCAGAAAACATAAAACAAAACTGAAATCAAGCAGTAAATGATCAACAATTGGGGAAAATAAGAACAACCCAATTGAGAATTGATGATCAATTGAAGAAAAAACTTACCAATTAGATGATTAAGTTGAATAAAATGTTAGATCTTTGATGATGAGGTAACCCAGAAATATGATAAAAATAAAGAAAAGAAGAGAGAGAAGATGGGTAACGATGATGATGGGGTTCTTTATAATCTATTTATTATCGGTGTTTGGACAAAATAATATTTTTATTTTGCGGAAAATAATTGTGAAGTTTTTTTATTAAAGAGAAGAGATAAATGAAATCATAAAATAACCGTTGTAGTGTAAAAACGTTTTTTTTTTTTTTTTGGAAAAGGAAGAATAATGGAATTACAGTTTGGAATATTACTTGGAGGTAAAGAAAAAAGATTTATTTTGGAGGGATTTAAGGAAATAACCCTTCGTTGGGTCTACAAGCCGAAAAGGACAAGTTTAATGCGGATAGTGATCGTCCGAAGTCTCATCTCATGATTTCATGTATGATTTTACATATTTATACGGAATAACTCTTGTACTGAAAAAAATATAAAGTAAAGAAGTGGAAGTGTTTTATTGAAATGATTCTCGATTGGTTAAAAACTTGAAATATGGCTAATTGTCGGTGATTTTAAGCTCAAATTATAATAGGGAGAGGGAATAGGGAAGTTTTTTTTTTTTTTTGATTCAAATGAGCGCACAATGTCGCGGGTGAGAATCGAACCCCCAATTTACATATTTTTTTTTTTTTTTGGTACATAATAGGGAAGTTTTAAAGTTTGTGTATCTCCTATCTAGTAACGATAGTTGTCGATATAGTGTACATTGTTTGTAAGACTATTGTGTATGTCTTTGATTACTGGTTACTTAATATATACATATGGTGGTGTCTACGGACCATACATATTTATATAAAACGTTATAGCACTATAGATCAGTCTGAATATAATATAATACTGCTCTCTTCAATTCTATAATACGAGTATCCAATATAAATCTACACCTACATTGAAGAATAGACACCGACTCATGAAGCAAATTTAATAACCTCGTTTTTTCAATTTACTTTTTTGTTAATTATTATCAAAGTCACAAAAGTTCGATTATATGAAAGCGATAAAAAAAAGAGTGACTAGAATTTATTTTTTTGTTTAAAAATTGTTAAGGGGAAGCGTTGATATCCCTATGTTAGGCCATAATTGCCCCAACTCCCCCAACCCCTCACGGATTTGCTTTTGAACTCTTTCTGAATAAGTCTCCGGCAAGACCAAAAGCAAAGGATATTTCATTTAAACGAACTAACCCTTGTATTATTAGATTTGGTGAAAACCTATAAAAGTGATCTTCCATCTTTACACCACATATATGGTACATAATTTGCTTCCTAACAATTATCCCCTCAAACCAAGGACCATCCTTTTAATCAGCGTAGAGCCGTAGACCTTCACCTTTACCTGGCCTATGCGGATAACACCCTACACCTTGTTGTCCCAGTTTCGCCTTTTAGCGTCACCAAGTTTTGATTACCTCTCCTTGATCAAACACACCATGTGTCCTACCAGGGGTCAATTTATCCTTCACGGGACTTGTGCTACACTCACTATCAAACTCCTTTATCTCCAGTATACCATGGATTAGGTCTGCACGCATTGGCTTAGAGCGGCACATCAGACAGTCTTTGGACTTGTCATGTGTCGGTTTTTGTTGCCTCCATTAAGCCTTAACCTACCTCTTTGTGTTGCTAACGATCTTTTCGTCACATTCAACTGCCTTTTGGACGTGCCATGTGCCGTTTTTGTAGCCTCCATTAAGTCTCATCCTAACTCGTCGTGTTGCTGAGGGTCTTTTTTCTCTCTCTTATACGACCCTTTTTCATCACCTACCTTTCGTGAACACTGTGACTCTCCCTATAGCTGTCATGTTTTCAAGTCTTGGACTAATACTTTTCCTCCTGTGTTTAGCCCAAGTCGGCCTTATGCTCTGATAGCACTTGTTATGCAGAAGCGTTGATATCCCCTTGTTGGTTTTATTGTGTCGGTGTCATGTGTCCATAATAGTAGGACATTGTCTAACTTCAGGGCAAGCCCTCACGAATTTACTATTAGCCTCATTATCAAAATGCATTGTAATATTATATTTTTGAACACTTCAAACGTTGACCTTTCATTTTACCAGGGGCGGATTTACAGGGGGTGATGTGGGCGAACCCTCACCCCCATTAATTTGAAGTTAAAAATAAACTGACGAATTGTTGGAGCTATTTACAGTTTCGAACGCCATTGTTGAAGCTATTTAGAGTTTCGAACGCCATTGTTGGAGCTATTTTTCTTTCTATAAACTTTATAGAGAGAAAAAGGAGTGGGAAATCACGCCCAAATAAAACCCATGGTCTTGTTTTTCTTTTATCTCTTACCCTTTTGCCACTTAGCCCCCACACGCGTTTAATGCTTTCATTTATTTTGTACGGAGTACACTGTTTTTGGGGTTCTTATTAAGAATATTATTTTACTAGTTTTAAACCCGTGCAAAAATTGCACGGGATTGGATATGTATGTAATTGCTTGATGAAATGCGTAAATATTGAAGACTAATTTGCAGAAAATAAATTTAAAATGATAACATATACTAATTTATATAATTTAATAAGTCAAGTCGTTGCATATAAGCAAAAATAAAGTAACTGGAAAACAAAAATAAGGTAACAAAATTACAAATAACTTGATTTTTAAATCACTAACTCACCAAATAAATTACTGAGTCTAAGTGTCTTATTGTGCTGTAATTTACAATTGGCAAAAGACTGAGTACAAAATTCATACCCGTGGGTAAAGTCGGACCTGAACCGAACCCATTGGGTATGGATTTGGCCTGGGTTTACTAATTTTAGACCCTTACATCTCTAGGTCGGACAAGGGTCCAATGTTAGTGTCACGGGTAAGGGTCTTAGTGGACCCGACCCAGACCTGACCTATTACCATCCATAGATATATTTGTTTTTAAAAATATATAGAATAATTATTTTGCTAGCACATAGAGTATAAATTTGATCCATGACATCCTAAATAAGAATTTGTGTTTAACCTATTCTAGGCCCAAACTCTATCAAGACTCCAAGATTCAACAACCCAATCTGTGAAATGCAATTAATGTTGAATGGAGTACTTACTCACCCAAATAAACCCTACATTATCCCTACCCAAAAATTAACTTGACGCCTCTCTCAGTCTCTCACTCTCAATTTCAGTCTGTCACTCATCGGCAAAAATACTTTCCACTCATCTCCCTTGTATCAGCTTATCATCCTTTCAATAATCAATAATTATAATTCATTATTTTCTGGTCGATTTTGTATTTTTTTCAACATGCATTTGATTATTGCGAGCCCATGATTGATCTTGATCATGTATGTATTCTTTGAATGATATTTTTGTGTGTGTTTTATCTCCGCCATTATATTATATAGAGTTATGGTATTTTTTATCGTCTACTCCATAATTGAAGTGTTTTTTTCTAATTCATCAAAAGCAAAATCGAGTACATATAATTTCCATACAAAAATCCCATAGTTTTTCATAATTAGGGAGGGTGATTATGCAAAGGTTTTATTAATTTTATTTACAGGCACGGTTTATATTTGAATATTTCCAAAAATTCCAATCATTTTTGTTTATTATTCAAATATAGTCATGATAAATGACTGGATTTTTTTAAAGAATAATCTAAGGATCCGTAATTCCTTTTCAATCTTAATGAAGTTATTTTCAAAAGTTGTAATTTATCTTCTTATATTTTATTTTAATGAAAATTATTTTGCCATGTAAAGTAGATCTACCAAGTACATATGATTTTGAAAAAAAAAATTCAAGTCTCATGATTTTGATCGTTGTTTTTATTTCGATTGTCATTCTTTCTGACTTCGCGATTTTTGTAGATTGATTTATAGGAGTTGTGTTTATCTTCATGGATTTATACGGAGGAATTTATTAACGTTTTTTTAATAATTCTTTTATGTGAACAATTATTTTATTTACATATACTGTTTATATAGTAGTCCAGAGGGTGAGTACGTAAAGTTTTTATTAATTTTTTTTAATTATACTTACTACGTAATTTATTAATTTGTACACAGTTTTTGGGATGTTCATGTTGTATTAATAATATTAGTTAGCAATATTTATGTAAAAGTATGGTTTTATGTTAAATTTGCAATCACTGGAATCTAGTGAGTAATTAAATAAGACCACAAGAACGTGGTGTCCCACATAAAAGAAAATGAGTTTCAATCCCTGAAAAAGGGGAACCAATCAGAAACCTTTAAATGTTTCTGGATTAGTATATAGTAGATTATGGAGTAAGTATTAGATAGTAGATATATGGAGTAAGTATTATTTTATTATGGAGTAAATATATTAAGAATATATTAAGAATATTATTTTATTATGGAGTAAATATATTAAGAATATATTAAGAATATTATTTTATTATGGAGTATATTGGTGATTTGTTTGGGAAGAGACGAGTAGTATATTAGTGAACAAATTCTTGTCTCAGACGGCCATTTTTTCTGAAACAATTAAGGTTGGTTTCTGTGATCATTTTATAGTCAATTGTAATCACAATGATCTAGTTAATCCTATAAATTAGGTTAAATTGTTTTCCAAAAGGGGTCGCATTTGATTGTACAATGGTTTCAAAATCCCGTTTTATTTTTTCAGACGAAAATGAGACGTCTGAATAATGACCAACCCATATTAGTGAATATAGAGATTTTTTGCTTGGAATTTACGGTGATAAGAGCCTTTATGCAATAATATCCATATACAAACATACTTCATAGCAAAACATTAGTGTTCTTCATAGGATGGTAAATTGTCGTAAATTCTATAATTTGGACTCCTACAAGTTTGTGAAAAACTAATTGACAATTATATATTAACACCAATTTTAGAATAACACGGTTTTACACCTTAAGACGATCATTTTCAATAAAATTTCTTTTATTACGAACAATGAAAGACTCATTTATATACAAATAAATCGTCTTATAATATGAAACCGTCTGACATATTAATTACTGATATACTAAAGCTATTGTTTAGTAGGTTTGAAAAGTCAAATTTTTGAATTTCCTTAGTGTTATGTTGAGTGATTGAGTACTTATTTTTTTTTTGTGTACTTAATATTATTTAGTTGTATAGTAAGTCTCTAAAGTGGTCTTACTAATGCGGCATAAATATTATAAAAACACCTACTCACCAGTCACCCCCATTGCATAAATCCTAGATTCGCCACTGCATTTTACACTACCAATGTGGAATGAATTTGCATCATAAAAAGAACAAATTTAACAATTATGATAAGTAATTCATCTATCAGTATGCACATTCCGATCATTTATTTGCACTAATTTTACAGAGGCAGCTTGATTACTAGAGTTACCTGCCCAAGAATGTTAAGATACATTTGCGAAAGGAAAAAAGAGGAACAATAGAAGGATAAACTCCACCAAATACAAGATACTTGATTAGTTTAATTCAAGTACGTACTAGTTGCTTGCATAATCTGTAAATAGTTTGAAAATCGATATTATGAGTGACTTGTTAGAAATTGGTATAGCTGTTATGAGAGTCCTATAAACTTTTGGCAAATTTCGAGTCACATACGTGAACAATACACCCCAATAACTTAAACATCTTATTTTTTTTTTTTTTTTTCGGCAGCAGTAAAGTTGTAGTCCTATTTCTAGTCCCTCGCACCTTTAGCCAGCTCATGTGCCAACTTATTAAGGTTGCGGGGGATAAAACTAAAGCATAAACAGTGGAAGAAGGGCAACAAAATAAATACAAACATTAAGCCTACTAAAACTAGCGTCAATATATGACCCGTGCTACAAGTGGTATCATCAGCATGCTCGTGGAAGAGAGTACATCGGCCGCGAGCAACATCATCCAATTCATCAGTGATACTAACAACTCCCATAGGCCAACGAACCGGACCAGGTGCACTTACGCCACAAGTGCGTAGAAAGAAAAGGGGAAGCGCGAGCCGAACAAGCTTGCCTTCAGCGGAGAGAAAACTCCTACACCGTGGTGAACGATCCCTACAGTCCAAAGACCAAGCCAAGAAGCCGAGTAATCTGATAAGAACGGACAAAAAACTCCCCCCAACCAAAGACCTCGAAGGAGCAATGACAATAGAACCAACATAGACGAGGGTCATAGCCCTAAGTAATGACGCCTTTGAGAGGCCCTTATTCCATAGAAGATAATAGATTGATATTATTCGTAATAAAATGCTGAAAATTAAACTAAGAGTCTGCATTGAATTTGTCGGAGAACCACCACATCCAATCCACCCAACACCACCAACCAACAATCCCCCAAACAATCCAAGCCGACACAACCGATAAACATACATCAGCCAACTATTGTCCCAAACAACCGAGAATACAGCCCTTCAAAATCTAGACTGAATCGACGCAGTGACCGACCTGCACAACCAACCGCCCCAGCCCCACCACATGAGACACAAAGACCGACAGTCACAACATACCACAACTCGTCCCCGGACACACCAATGAAACCCAAAAATGTCACACAAGACCACAAAGACGACATGCAACAAGAAAGCAACCCCAAGACAAACATTCACAGACCAACCGGTGGGGGAAGGGGCGAGGGGAGGGGGAAACACACGACGATAACATGCAAAGTCACTATGGAGAAGACTGACCCATAACATACAGATAAACACCTTCAATCTTCCGACAAAGAAGACTTACCATAGGAGGTGGGGGAAGGGGCGAGGGGAAGGGGAACACCTCCTAGGAAAAGACCCCCCGACGGTGGCATTAAGGGCTACAGCAGCGACGGAGGACCAAGAGACGGCGGCGACGAGAACAGTTTTCGGTCACCATTAGTAGTAATATTGCAATCGGTCTTTTGCAGAGTTGGTCACTATCAATTCATCAAGTGGGTCGATACTTACCGGAGTCCATTGACGACTCCACCATCAACAACCATGAAGACGGGACCACATTTCGGAAAGGGACAAAAATTGATTTTTTAGTATGTTTAAGGGAGTGAAGCTTCGCCGGAGACGGGCTAATGGCATAGCCGCATCTCCGGCGAAAGGACCGAAGTAGGGGAAGGTGGGTGGGTGGGTGGCGGCTGCAATGGACAAGGGGTTAGGTTTTTCTTTTTTTGGGGGTTTTTAGAGATAGAGAGAGAAATGACTAATATTGACACGAAACAATTCATTTACCTAATAGTCATGAACATCATGAATAGGTGTACGATATATTCTTTTGGATCTGTTTTATATAGTTTGTACGGAGTATAATGTTATGTTCTCTTTTCAGCTTAATTTCAGCTTTTTTTTAGGTCACTTCAGTTTATTTCAGTTCCGCACAATTCAGATCATTTCATTTTATTTCAATTTATTTCAGATCTATTTATCTCAATCAATTTCAATTAAGTTCAGTTCACTTCGGCCCACTTCAGCAAAGCTCAGCAAAGTTCAGTTTCGTTCGGCCCACGCATTGCCTTAGAACGGCACATCAGACAGTCTTTGGACTTATCACGTGTCGGTTTTTGTTGCCTCCATTAAGCCTTAACCTACCTCTTTGTGTTGCTCACGATCTTTTCGCCACATTTAACTGACTTTTGGACGTGCCATGTGTCGTTTTTGTAGCCTCCATTAGGTCTCATCCTAACTCGTCGTGTCGCTGAGGGTCTTTTTTCTCTCTCTTATACGACCCTATTTCATCACCTGCCTTTCGTGAACACTTTGACTCTCCCTATAGCTGTCATATTTTCAAGTCTTGGGCTAATACTTTTCCTCTTGTGTTTAGCCCAAATCGGCCTTATGCTCTGATACCACTTGTTATGTAGAAGCGTTGATATTCCCTTGTTGGTTTTATTGTGTCGGTGTCATGTGTCCATAATAGTAGGACATTGTCTAACTTTAGGTCAAGCCCTCACGAATTTACAATTGGCGTCATTATCAAAATGCATTGTAATATTATATTTGTGGACACTTAAAACGTTGATCTTTCATTTTACACTATCAATGTGAAATGAATGTGCATCATAAAAAAAAACAAATTTAACAATTATAGTAAGTAATTCGTCTATCAGTCATGCACATTCCGATCATTTATTTGCACTAATTTTACAGAGGCGGCTTGATTACTAGAGTTACCTGCCCAAGAATGTTAAGATACATTTGCGAAAGGAAAAAAGAGGAACAATGGAAGGATAAACTCCACCAAATACAAGATACTTGATTAGTTTAATTCAAGTACGTACGAGTTGCTTGCATAATCTGTAAATAGTTTGAAAATCGATACTATGAGTAACTTGTTAGAAATTGGTATAGCTGTTATGAGAGTCCTATAAATTTTTGGCAAATTTTGAGTCACATACGTGAACAATACACCCCAATAACCAGGGGCGGACCCAGGAGATAATTTTTGGTGTAGCAAAAAATTATAATACTCGAAAACATCTAAAACTGGTATACAACCCAATTTTATGTATGCTTTTATTTACACAATATATACGATATAATCAAATTTCCATTTTTTGTTGTTCTTTCATGTAGAAACTATGTAGTCATTTATTTTACTTATATAAGTGTCATGAAAAAATAATACGGAGTATTAAAACCAACACAAACTCTAGATACAAAACAATTAAGTTTATAATAATAAAAAAAAAAACAGGCAAGCAAGCAAACAATAACTATTAGAAAATCAATTTCTAATCACAAATCGACTAATAAATAATCAAAATGATAGTCAAATTAGTTTCAATATAATTTGTAAACATCATTTATCACAATCTTTCCTTGGGAATTTTGAAAAAAAAAAATTAACTAATAGACAACAAAGATTAATGAAGTAATAAATGAGTAACTAAAAGGACCTCATTAATGGTAGCAATATTCTATGGGAATTGAGATTATAATGAGGAAAAATGCTTACGGGAGACATTATGTCATTTAAAGACTAATTAATACATAGTTATGGTGTAGCAAATATTTGTTTACTTAGTAATTTTCAAGGCTTTGGTGTAGCAAATGCTACACCATTGTTGTATGTGGGTCCGCCCCTGCCAATAACTTAAACATCTTATTAAGGATGCTCATATATGTAAAATTGACACGAAACAACTCATTTACCCAATAGTCATGAACATCATTAATAGGTGTAAGATATATTCTTTTGGATCTGTTTTATATAGTTTGTACGGAGTATAATGTTATGTTCTCTTTTCAGCTTAATTTCAGCTTTTTTTGAGGTCACTTCAGTTTATTTCAGTTCCGCACAATTCAGATCATTTCATTTTAGTTCAATTTATTTTAGATCTATTTATCTCAACCAATTTCAATTTAGTTCAGTTCACTTCGGCCCACTTCAGCAAAGCTCAGCTGAATTCAGTTTCGTTCGACTCCATTTATTCCAAGAGAATATAACTTAAGACAGTCGTAAAAGTGATTTCCTAAAACAGTTAAATTAACACAAAATCTTATTGAAGACATGCATTCATCTGAAGACCTCTTATAAAGAGCAAGTGAGAAGACAAGTAAGAGGACAAGTGAGACTGTGAAAGAGAGAGAGTGAGAGATGATAACTTAAAAACCGGTCATAAACGAGATCTTCTGTATCGAATGTATAAAAATAACCAATGTTTCTCCTCATGAAAGCAAGTTTTCAGTAGCCGCCCTAATAACAATACCAAATGTGAAAAACAAGGTAGTATAAAGTTATAAACTACTTTGGTGGACTTCCAAAGTTTAATTAACTTGGACTACATGATTAGGTTAGGAAGATACCCAATCTTTTGTCAGCCTTATGACTTATGATGAACAACAATTAATTAGCTGGCTTTAAAAATACTTGTACGGTCTACCCCAGCCCTAATGAGGATAACCCCTACATACTATTGCGACATGCATATTCCCTTATCCTCATATATTATTCCTCGCATATTATAATTTGCACATAACAAGATAACGAACTTGGCATTATTTGGATTGTAGAATTGTAAGTACGAAGCAAAACTCGAGTCCGACCTCAGCCGGACTTGATCGAATCGAGATTGTTATAAAGCTTGCGTGTTTAACGCCGAAATGGGGCTAAGTTTGAACCTATACATATTTATATCGTCTTTGATTTTTCATTGGTTTGATAATTTTCTATGACTTGGTATTCAATGGTTATATGTAAAAGAATGGGGCGGGTAAGTTAATGCAAACACTTAATTATAATTATAATTATGATGGAGGATACATATTTGCGGAAAATCACATGAATGTTATTTTCTTAAACATAGTCAATTCCTTCATATTATCAGCTGATCTGGGATGGTCTTACAAAACAAAAATTAAACAGAACAAAACTAAACTTAACTTATAGAATTTGAATTATATCGATCTTAACTAAATTAAATTAAACCCAAGTACAAAGTAAAAAGAATTAAGGTGTCATTTGGTTGCCACTAAATTAAATTAACTCCCGTATTAATTCAACTCCCCGATACCTATCAAATGAGTCACATAAACTATCCAATTCATGATTGTTTTTGTAAAACACATGGGAACTTATTTTCTATAGGATAACTAGACAACAACTAAACTGAACTGTTAATTCCTCGACTAAATTAAACTGAATTGAATGGAATAAAACAGATCTCCGAGATAAAAAAAAGGACAAGCCAAACCAGCCCAAACTGTATATGCCATAAACCTGCATCAGCCCAAAAAAGTCATTTTATTTTTCTTTTAACAAAATTTCAGCCCACTTTACCGCCAACATAACTAACACACACTAATAATATTTCCGATTTTCCGCCACTTTCAATTTCATCAACCTAAAGTGAGAATAATGAATATTCAATCGACGAAGAAGCAGAAGAAGAACCCTAATAATTTGCCGATAAACCCTAATTGGGCTCAACTTCGTCAAGTAATTTCCTTATTTTCGTTCACTTTATTCTTATCTTCTTCCATTTTACGTTTAATTTATGATTCTTGTTTGATTTTTTTTTTTTGCAGAAATTGAATCCTCAGAGCTGTAAACCTAATTATTCGGCAGCTTCGCCGAATTCTAATGGCGATGCTCAACGTACATTATTAGGTCAATTTTTTTCCTCTTTTTGTAATTCGATTGCTTGTTATTGAATAATATGCTGTAAATTTTCTGTTGTTGTTGTTGTTGTTGTTGTTGTTGTTGTTGTTGTTGTTGTTGTTGTTGTTGTTGTTGCTGCTGCTGTTGTTGCTGCTGCTGTTACTGTTGTTATTGTTATTGTCGTCGCTGTTGTTGAATCAGTAATTTCCGGTCAGTTAGTTTAATTGCTTTTTCTTGATATAATGTAGTGTATATTTTTGCATTTTGTTGTTGCTATTGTTGTTGTTGTTGACTGTTGTTGTTGTTGATTCAGTAAGTTCTGAGGGAAAGTGCAAAGACTTATAGATCAAATTTCCCACGCGTTTAGTTTAATTCATTGTTCTCGATATGATGTACTGTGTTTTTGCATTTTATACGTTGTTGCTGTTGTTGAATAAGTAAGTTTTGCAGGAAAGCGCAAAGAGCGATCTGATTCGATTGGTGTGGATTCTGAGCCGAAAAAAATACTTGAGCCTGTTAACTCTGATTTTAGGTATTCACTATTTTTATTTACTACTACGTACTTGGCTATATCATTTGATGTTATATTTCTGTGAATGCCTATTTTACCGATATGAATCAATAGTTACATCTTGTATTCTTGTTTGGTAGGACTATATATGATGAATTGATCATTGCTAAATATTTGATATGATTTGTCGCAATGGAATGAAGGTAATATTTGCTATTGTTACAGCCTCCCATCGTTGTAGAGTTACTCAGTTGATATAAGATGATTTATTAGAGCTAGGCGGTGTTTGCCATGATGAGCTAAACGTTTATATTTAGTATGGTAGGAAATAGGAATTACTATAGTTGCGAAATGTTGACAGCAACACATTTGTTACTTGGGATATTGTGATTTGAGTGATTCCGGATTTGGTGGTTTGTGTGTCCAACACCTTTTGTTGTAAACGTGTTTAAGTCATGAACACTATATTGTAAAAGTGTTAAAGGAACATGAGCATGGCTTACATAAGTCGGGAATATTTATGGTTTTGTTGATAGTTGGATGTACAATTTTACTACAGGGTGAAAGTTCTACTAGTTGGGATTTGGTAATTGGAAGTGGAAATGGCCTACTGGTCATAACTATTTTGGAGGGGGATAGTATTACGCCCGGTTTCTTGGGGGTGTCCTACAGGCTACAAGGTTAAAATGATTGTCATGTGTAGGCAGTTAGGCACACACAACTCGTTAACCCTTTGGTAGTACTTGGTAATCAAAAATGGTTACCGGTCTCTCCTGATGCTTATTTGTGCTGAAGGGCCTGTTGTTTGTCTGTTAGAAATATTAATTATCCTTATGATCAGCTGATGCTGATGTGCTATTGTAACGGCTCAGAGAAGTTGTTAGTTGTAAGGTGCTAAACTTAAGAGACCCTGTTTATTTTGGTTGAAAAGGAAACATGAACATCAACACTGGGTCCCAAGAAGATTGATCACACTTTTTTGGAGCTCCTTTCCAGAAATTTGGGTAAAGCAGTAATGAAAATCGTCTTAAATGAAATACTCTTGAACGGCATTATTGCGTGTTTATTTCTCCCTTTCATCGAGGGTGACATGGTAAAGTTAAATTTCTTCCTATTGAGGAACCTTTCATTATGAAGACACCTTAAGGATCTGTCTCAACTCTCAACACCTCCGGGTTTGGACTTTAAACACTTAGTGCTTGTTTGTTGCATTTATGTGTAGATATAGCAGGTGATACCTTTTGGTTTGATTTCAGTTTTAATCTGCACTCCTATGAATTTGTGATTATATTTCGGTTTTTAAGGAGGCTTCATGATAGGTAATATGCTCCTTTAAGATATTTGGTAAAGAGTCTGATTGCTGTATGCTGCCTTTTGTTTTCAGTCTGACAAAAGAGGTAGCTATGGATTGTGAAATGGTTGGAGTTAGCTCTCAAGGAAATAAAAGTGCCCTTGGACGGGTTACACTGGTATGGTTTCACTTTTCAATCTTATATATTCGAATACGGGTTTTCAACTGTTCTACAATTTTTTTATTGTTTAACAAGTTAGAGTTATCGCCTCACCCTAAAGTCCTATGAAACTGACCTTGCGCCTACTCTAAAGTCCTATGGAAACTTACACTTAACCGTTATTTAGGGATAAGTTAGTCAATCACCTTGGAGTCTTTATGGTTGTGTATCTACATGCTTGATAAATGGGTGATTTATTTAACATATAAAGTACTTTGACCAGTGTCATGAAGTTTCGAATTTACGGTTTTGTAGAGATTTGAACTTTACGCTTTGTACATGGTTTTTCTACTTAGTCCTTTTTATTTATAAATTTTCGTCTGAGTTCTCGTATCGGACCATCTTTGATTAATTTAATGTAATTCAGTTTTTGTCAGGTCAACAAATGGGGAAATGTATTATATGATGAATTTGTGCGCCCTGTTGAACGTGTTGTTGACTTCCGTACAGAAGTTAGTGGAATTCGGCCTCGTGATCTGAAGAAAGGTATGCAAACCGTTTTGGTGTTGGATCTTTCTCTCATACTTGAAGAGTAATGCATGAATATAGATACAACTGTATCGTATCTTCCTAGCTGCCTCTGGTTGATACCCATGACTGTTGATCTTGTGTTTAAGTGACATATAGCCGATGAGAGAAATGTTGGGCTAGATGATTAGCCACTTTCCATTTTTATGCTGTCGCTCTGGTTGAGTCAACCATGGTTTTCAATCTTGTGAGTTGTAGTTTCATAATGCCTGTTAATGTACAAGGTAGAGGAAGATTGTAGGTGGATGTCCCAAAGCTATAGTATCTAGCTATGATTTGCTTTACCCCAAGCGATGTGTTAAACCCACTGATTACCTCTTGAGAGTTTTGACTGATACAGGGGTAGTGTTGTCCCTTCTTGTCTCACTGGACTTTGGCAAGAATTAAAAGATGAACCTATGCTTGCATCTCTCAAAATATTTGATTTTCAGCCTGGATAGACTTCCTTTTTTTTCCCCCTCCTGTGATGCCTTTTCTCAAGTGCTCCTCATTTAACTTATGGCCATATGGGTGGCTTTTGCAGCTAAGGATTTCCCTACTGTTCAGACAAAGGTGGCGGAGCTGATAAAAGGAAGGATTCTTGTTGGTCATGCTTTACGGAATGATCTTAAGGTTATCTGCTCTGCTCTGCTGCTCCCCCTATCTCTTGGAAGCATCAGATGGACCTTTTTCCTATTTAGTGATACTTTTTTTTTTTTTTTCTAAACAGGCTTTGCTGCTAAGTCACCCGAAAAAGGATACGCGTGACACTTCAGAATACCAACCATTTTTAAAGTATGCTTCTCAATCTCAACTTTTTGTTCGCTATTCCTTTTTCCAGTTTCAGGTTTTTAGTTTGTGTCCTTGAAAGAGCACATAAGCATAAAGTAGCTAACATTGGTTGCATTTTTATTGGTGTTTCCCAATTGGTGCAGAGAAAGTCATCGAAAGGCACTTCGGCACCTTGCAACCGAGTTTCTTGGTGTCTCTATTCAGTCTGGGGAGCATTGTCCTGTAAGCTTCACATTATTTTGCTTTAGTTTTGTTTCAAATATTTACCTCTCTTTATTTTGTATTTTTTTTTTAAATATCGAAACTCATACTTAATATGTCATGTGCAATAGTGTTCTCATGCCATGGAAAAACTGTTACTTCTGCTTGGTCAGGCACTGTGATCACTGCTTTTTGTTACTTTTGCTTGGTCAGACACTGTTGTCCTCCCATCATGCACGTCGTCTATTTCTGTAGTAAAATGGGAGCTGGTTACATTCCTTTTGAACTGAGTTCTCTGATTTCGTTAGGATCCTCTGGGCTAATTAATTAGCCTTCTGTAATGAGTCAGTCACAAGTGAGGCATGTAGAACTTTGGAGCACTTTGCCTCCGATTCTTTTATATGTTGGAGAAATTTTTATTTGTCTTGGAGGATCATTTCCCGCCCCTTCCATTTTCAATCAATTATATTTGTTAACTAAATCTCTGCCTCGGTCTCTACCTTTTTCCTCTAACTCACTCTTTATTTCTTTACTAGGCCTTTTCAGTTTACTTGATAAAATGTTCTAACTGTGACCCTGGTTTATGCAATGAGTTTCTCAGATCCCTCGATAAAATATCTGGTCAGTGGTGCCTTCTAATCAACGCTTGCTTACGATTAATAAACTTTGTTTCAGATTGAAGATGCTCGTGCAGCGATGCTACTCTACCAAAGACACAAGAAAGAGTGGGAGAAGAGTGCTAAAGATCTTTCGAGGCTTGTGGAGAAGCAAAAGAAACGCAAAAACAAGAAAGGAAAGAAGACCCGGGATACAGGTTTGAATGGTAATGCTCCACTAGCTTAACACACATGTCACACCGAACAGTCTTTCTTACTCACTCCAATCCTCCATCCCTCCATCCCTTTTCTATTGTCCTCATTTGATTTGGTAGACAAACCATGTTGGCTTTGACTGATATCGACTCAGGTGAGAAGCTTCAAACTTTGATAATGCCAAAATAGCTGGCTTCTTCTTAAATCAAACATACGATAATCTACATTGTAGCTCCACATGTATTAAGATAAACTGATCGCCAAAATTAAATCTGTTGACAATTACAGTCACAGAGAAACTTAGATTTGGGATGGAGTCAGTATAATTTAAGATTTACGTGCGTGTGGCTTGTGAATGCTAGTCAAGAAAGGCGACACAAATGGGCAAAATAGTTGTCCGTTAGCTCCTGAAAATCGATCAAATATGCAACAAGAAAAGTGCCAACCCATAATAGGATGGACCACGAAGAGTTGAAAATTGCATTATTGTTTGTTGCTCCATAATTAACAATGTATTATGAGAAATTTTGATTCTTCCCTCCTAACTCCTTTTTATTTTGGTGCTATAATTTGTATTATTTCTTCTCGGTGGCTCTACAAAGTGGCATTTTCAAGTTAGTGTCAACATGATGCTTAACACAAAAGATGGCTAATGAGTGGTTTTTAGCTGGTTGTTTTAGCTTCATAATCGCCAGTTGGTGCTTATTAAACGTTTTAATCTTTGAGTGCTTGGTCGTTTTCTTATTGCCATGTCGTCGACTTCTTTAACATTCTTCTTACTTCTTTGATTATGTTGATGCCGATGAGAAGGGCTATAACTTATAAGATGCTTCTGTGATGCTTTTGCAATGCTTTTGAAAGTAAGGACTATCCAATAGAATAGTAGGTACTCATCAGAAAGTCTATTTTCATTGGGGGCTTACCTGTTATTTCGGGATAGTTTTCGAGTTTTTCTCATCATTATATTTATAGCTGATATATATCACTTCCAACTTTCCAAGTACTACAGTACTATTTATGTTGCTTGAATATGTAGACCTACTCTGTAGCAACACTCTTCTTCTTGGCTTTGCTTCTGATCTTTTCACTTGGTAAGCTTAAATCTTTTTGTTTAATTGAAGTATTACTCAACTAGCAGTAAGTCTTGCTTAAGACGGATAAGACGAGCACTATCTGTCTTAAGTTTAAGGCGGGTCAAATACTATTAAATGATGGTAATAAAGACGACTTTTAGTATCTTCTAGGTAACAAGTGGGGTGATTTGATATGTATTTGAAACGTCTAAAGCTTAAGACAGAAAGTGTATCTTAAATGAGAATTTGTGCTCAATTCAACTAGCTTTATTGAAGATGTAGTGTTGTAGTCCATTGGTGAAAACGTAACTTGCATGGATATTGGTTGTTCGTCCGAATCACCCTTCCCTTTTATGTAGTGTTATTCCTGTGCCATCTCCACCACCCCAAAATGGAAAAAAAAAACAGACAGCTTCCGAACATACGAAGCATGACTTTGTTTGATTGTTTATTATCGGCCCGAATGATCAATAATATAAATGAGACGTAAGTTGTTGAGAAACTTCATATGAATGTATGGATTTAGTTTAGTAGGAGTACATAAACTCATACTACCCATTTAACTTGGCTACCATCAATAATTTGATTCAGTTCCAACCGGTAGCGTTCTATCACTCAACCGGCAGGTAACATCACATAAACTCATAAGCTTGTGAGCGTTGGGTAGTTAAGCAAGATAAACTCATATTGTGCGAGATAAAATCATATTTTTATCTATTTCTTATAAAGCTAACCGATTAACCTGTTATGTAAAATATTTCCTTAAATTTCACGATTATCGATATTGTTGGTTTTTAAAAGTGAACATCGGGATCAGGCGGGTCCAATAAAATTAAATTGATTTTGTCGAAAATCATCCTTTTTATTCTCAAAGTTGGATTGGATTTGGAATGGTGATGACCTTGTATGAACATACAATGGGTAACGAAGAGAAAAAATAATTAAAAGTAGCTGAAAAGCTTGAAGCAAAAAGAACGAAAAAATGTGAATTTGTCGAGTGCATGCATTTGGACGTTTGCAGTGTCACCAAAAAAAGTTAAAAGAACTTAAAGAAATTGAGAACCTCGTGTTGTCAACGTTAATTGCCCTAGTATTAAGAAAAGTTAAACGTGTAGTATGTCAGTAGAATTATTTAAGCTTTTAAGTTAAGCAAATCAGATTATCTGTTTCATTTCATGTTTCATCTTGTGTTTCATTCAGAGAAGGTCATTAGTCTCATTTCATGTCCCATCCAGAGCAGATCCTCTGTCCAATCTCATATCCCATATTATGTCCCATTATCTCTACTCTAAGTCAAAGTAGAACGCAGTCTAAACTAATTAGCGAATTGTGTGTTACTTATGACCAAATTCGAGCTGATTAGGATAACACATTATTGGCAACAACTATACCAAGCTTCAAGATATTTACTATGTAGTATTCATCAACCGATCTAAGTCCGGTTCCGTTAATAACGTTAAGATGCCTTCGACTGGCCAAACCGTAACCCTCTTGAGTATATTCAGCCAAACTGTAAAAACTAGCTCCGCCACTAATCGTTAGTATTTTAGTAACTAATCATGTAAACAAAGCATGTTTAGTGTACTGACTAATGAGAGCATTCCAAGTTCCAACGTATTGTCATTGTGGGACCTAATATCTAGTATACCTCATTCTTAACCACTAAATTAAGACTCTTTGGTTAACTACTAAACTACGACATCGTCGACAATTAGTCTTGTGAACGAAGCATGCTTAGTGTGTAGTGGTAAGTCGTCGTCTTGTCGATAGTCTCATACTCTCTTATGCTGTTGGAATGCTTGTCGGTTGGTAACAAAAAAGGGGAATAAATTTTATTTTTTTTTTTTAAAAAAAAAAAGAGTAAAACAAGTGGCTAACTTAAATGCATGCTTATGGACTATGGCTGAGGTTAGCGTATATATTCTACACGACTTAGTTCTTCAATCTTTATGCTATAATAATACTATTGTGGTAGAATATATTGCAAAGGTAATCTTACTTTATTAAGCCTTTAATTAAGTCACTAATTAGCCGCATAAGTGTAACAATCCAATTATTTGCGTTCATCAAGATGCTTTATGTTACTCCTGCTTTCGTTTCGATCACTTGTTTACTTTTTGTTTTTGTCACTATTATTAAAGAAATGGTAAATAATTGACCGGAACGAAGGGAATACATGTTTACCTTGAACTAGATTATGAGCTATTTTATTAAATATTACGAGGGTATGTAGTGACTAGTGGAAAACATCAAGTTGGTGGAATACGAAAGCCTAGGTACGAGTGTAGAGATGGAAGTGGCACATAGACTGTTGTACTGTGTCGGCATGGCTTATGGGCCGTTTTGGCACTGCCTAACACTGCACGACACGACACGCTACGGGTCGTGCCTGGGCTGAGTTTAAGAACACCGCATGTTTTAGCACGCCTGGACACGATCAAAATATAACGAAATAAAGTAGACATAAAGAATCAAGACTTATAATTCAAGTTAATCAACCAATTAGTCACCAAAATGGAGGAGCTAATACTTATATGCTCTAGTTAGTTAAGATTATGAGAGAACCATAATTATTTGGATTAATATAAAGGGTTAATGAGTGACTACAAATGATTTCGAGTACAAGAATTGTTCCTTGTGTCTAAATTCTATTTGAATATATCCAAAACTTTAAATTGTTCCTTAATTTCCCCTTTAAAAACATTCCCTAAAAATAATCTAAATAAATTTGTAAAGAATAAGGCATCCCTTTGCGAAAGCATAAAGTAGTAGACTGATCCAATAGCCATGGACTGGCCAAAAGGTCTATAATGTTACATGTGAGTGATTGTGTTACACGTTGCAAGTGTAAAACATATTAGTCGATAATGTAATTTGTTAGTCTTGTGCAAGATTATTGTATATACATAATAATATTTTTTTATTGGTACTGAGAAACCCGCAGCCGCTACCATATTATTTACGATTTTCGGGTGCATACAATGATACAAGGTACAACGTACATATTATTTACAATATTCGGATGCATACTACATAACTACATAACTATATTCTCATTTGAATCTTTGGATATATATATGAGACGCGGATAAGATATTATATAACCTAACAAATGAAGCTACTAAGATCAATCCTTATGATTTGGCTTAATTAGGCATTATTTATTTGGACTCAACTTTTATTTTTAACTAAAATATAATATTTAAACTGAATTTATATGATCTGAACTGAATTTACTGAAATGACTTCAAGTCCAAAGAACATCATCTGAAAACCCATAAATACTACTATACCTTCTGTTGTATAATAAGCATTGTACAACCACTATACATTTATCCGAGCTAATGTGTAATTTTTCCGAGCTATTTAAAAGTTTGATTTTTTCATGTTTAAATGTGTGAGTTCATAAACTTTGTAATATAGCTCAGATTGTTTTAAACGGTATGTTTTGGGCTAGGATTTCTGTCTTGGGCCTATGGTCTGTTTTGGGTCTTTCTGGATTTTCTGTATTAGGTCTTAGAGAGTAGTATATAAACTCTCTAAGCCTAACCCTAGCAGTCATGCATATCATAACAATCTGAACTCTGAATCTGAAAACTCTGTAATACTTCTCAACATTAATAAAACTCTCCTCCCTTCTGCCCTGTGGACGTAGCTAACACACCGTTAGTGAACCACGTAAATCTGTGTGTTATCGTCTTTATTGTTCTTTATTTGTTTTTCTCGTTTCTGTCATAACAAAAGAAAATACGAAAACTTTAGTATAAAGTTAGGATTCTAAATCACCAGTGGTAAATTGTAATAGAACTGGTGGTATACTCTATTCCTTGAGCATAAGAAAAGATCATTACTTTTGGTGAGATAGATCATCTACTAGAGGCCCTATATATATACACCTTAGGAAGTAGAACATGTAGTCTTGTGAAAGTTAAAAGTACATCAATGTTTCCCAACATGAAGAATTTCTCTGTTGTGACAACCCTCATGATAGCACTACTCATTTTTTCCTTTGGTATGTTTTAACTTTGTGCTCATTTAACTCTTCTATTCTCTTAAATAATTAATTGTAGTTTATACTATTATCCACTAATTAAGTAAATTTCTTCTCTAGTAATTTGCATAAATGTCCATCAAATTCCTATAATTTTCTACATTTAAGGTCGTATTACTCGTATATGTACAATTATCGACCATGTATATGACCGTATGAGCTACAGATTTTACTACTCCTACTAGTAATACAAAAACACAAATTATTTGTAGTTGAATGTTACCAGAAAACCATTTTAATCAAAAGTTTAAACTTATACTTAGAAAGTTGAAACATAGTGCATGATTCATAGTTTCATACCCCATATCTTAATATATTGTGCAGGATAATGAAAATACATACTTGTTTTAGTCCTATCAATTTCACATGAATACGATATCATGCATGTCAAATGCCTTACTCATCCGGCAATTTTTTTGGGTCTGGAAGATTCGAACCTGTTACCTATTACATGCACTAGACATAATGTATAGGCGAAGACCTCTTCGAAAATTCTTTTATTTATTATTGTTTTTGTCGTTGTTGTCGTCTTTAAAAAAAGAAGTGAAAACAGGTGAAGCAGAATCATCAATATGTCCTCTTGGAACAGTTGGAATGGACAAATGTTTAATTCCAGAATGTGTTTCAGCATGTCGTCGCAAATCTTCACATTTTACTGGCAAATGCATTGGATATGATGTTTGTTGTTGTGTTACTAGGGCTAATACGAATAATAATTAGCCTCAAGTTTAGTGCTTAATTACTCTTATAATATTATCTTTTCTACTAGCATCAATTTTGTTTGTGTCGTCGGAGTTTTTTTCATAAGAGATCGTACGATGTATCGTCTATTTGTGATGAAGTAAACGTTCAATGAGTCCTTGATACATATTGATGGTGCATGAGACATGACCCGACCCTGTCACTATTAGACGGAACAAATATAATGAATCAATCGAGACATCTTGACTTTCCCGTTATGGTCGTCAAGACGTCAATTAACGCTTAACAAACCCTTTAACATTATTTGGACTCCTGTTGCGGGGGCTGATATTCGTGCTGCTTATGTTGCTAAGTGTTTTCGCGGTGCTTTTATTGCTAAGCATAATAAACGAAAGTAGGAAAGGCACCACGAAAACACTTAGCAACAAAAGCTTAATGTTGACTAGGTAATCAGAAATGAAAATGTTGTAGAGTACGAGGATCATCTTAAGATGATAAGCAAACTCGGAAATTAATCCTAGATATGATGAAGAAAACAAAAACTAGTATCATACATTTTACGATAGACATCCGACAGAACAGTACGAGTTTCTAGAGATGCTTTCAAAATGTCCAAACCCTGCAAATATATACTTCACGTCAATATATACTCCGCGTCAAATAATTCTGTCTATCTACTTTTCGCAAAAAGATTAATATTGTGAGTCAAGTGGTGGGTCTCACTAATAAAATAATTGTGTCTAATGCATGCGAATTGTCCAAAAATAGAATATGGGGCATTTCCAAAGAAACGTAACTTTTACCCAACAAAGAATCGTAAAAAAACACCAACAATTTAATGCTCAAATGTAACCAAAATGATTCAGTTAGTGTTACAGTTTATGTACCAACTTGGTTTCCAAAAGTGTTCACAAAACCCCGTCTTATTGTTTCAGATGAGAATAAGGCGTCTAAAGGGATAGCAACTGCTTTCTACCTTCAATTAACGCGCCTTGTTTGAATCAAAAACTGTTGAAATTTGCCCTAGAAACAATGCAGATTCAAATTAATACATAACCAATTAACAATCTGGCAATAAATTTCCTGCTTCTATTTACCATATCTTTTTCTTTATATACTCCATCTCACCATCACAGTTTAAACCACACTATCATTTTCACTGTTTTTCATTCTTCTTATTATACCAAAATGGCAGGAACTAGTGAAGAGAAGAAGCTAAGTTTGAAAATAATGCTAGATAGAAAGGCAAACAAAGTAGTGTTTGCAGAAGCCACAAAGGAATTTGTCGATTTCCTCTTCGGTCTAATGTCGTTGCCTCTCTCGACCGTAGCAAAAGTCTTACTCCGTAACATAAAAGATATGTCTGGGAGCGTAGGTGCTCTCTACAATAGTATTGAGTCTCTTGATACAGAATGCTTCAAGTCAGAAATCAACAGCGACTCCGTGTTTAGGCCAAGAGCGTCTGTTACCGTCCCTTTATTGTCGCTTCACGATTGTTACGATGATACTGCTAATTGTGTTACTCAAGGGAATACATGTTCATGTCAACTTATAGTTACTGATCAGGATTGCCCTTATTGTCGTTGTTGTCAATGCAAAAAAGGTATTTTTCCTTCGGAATACGTGACCGGAGGAGGCGTGTACATGGTGATGGATAACTTGGAGGTCAGACCAATGTCGATGTCACTTATCAAGTCTTTGGTTAAGAAATTTGATGTCTTAGAGGAGATACAGGTTGAAGTTGGTCTCCAAGAGGTATTATTACTTAACCACAAATTCTCATTTTAGACGGGACGACCCGTCTGAAAGCTCCAAACGGGCCAATCTACCTCACAATTGCCCCACCTGCTTTCTTGTGAGGGGGCTTGACACGTCTAAAGCTTTTAGACCGGTCGCCCCGTCTTAAGCAAGACATGGTGTTAAGAGATTCTATAGAAGTATCTCATATTCTCTATATTTTGTTGTTTAAATGTTAGCGATTATTTAGAAATGCCTCATATTCCATTTTCTTTATTATTCATTGAAAGTGTCCCATTTTCATATTAAGTGTTATACATGCACATGTATATAAGCATGGTACATCTAATATAAATCTAATTGAACCTATATGCAATTTATTTGAGCTTTTACATATTTTGAATTACATTTTAATTTTTTAGGTTTTAAAATTAAAATTTAATTGAAACTTATATGTATTACTTTCGAGTTTCATTATACAATTTTAAATTTTAAATTTATATAAAGTCGCTCAGATTCTTTTCAACAAAGCTCGAAAAATATATATAATTAAGCTCTAATTCTTTGTTATAAGTTCCAAATCAATACTAAACAACTGATAGTATAGTCTACTAATTGATACTTCATACTTGTAAGTTTTTGTTACTAAAAGCGACTTACTGAATTATTTGACGCGGTTTTTGTATTTTTGTTTTGTTTTTTGCAGGGCTTGGACATTTTGAAAGCATCTCTAGAAACTAGCACTGTCCTATCGAATGTCTTTGGTAAAATCGAGAAATAATAGTGATATTGATATTGATTTTGAGATAGATTATTAATTTCTGAATTTGCTTATCGTCTTAAGATGATACTCGTACTCTACAAAAAAATTATTTCCTAGTTGAAGGTTTTCTTTATTGTTTTTTTTTGTTACTTCAGGAAATATTAGTTTTTCTGTTTTTTTTGGTGTAATTCAAGCTTTTCAGTTGGACCTTCTATTTGATCTAGCATCTCATTTTCCTTTAACTAATGTGTATTACTACTAATTTCGAACCCCGTTAACTAAACAAATTCTAATCTACAATCTCGGTAATCTTATTACTACTCCGTTTATTCAATCCAATTCATTATATATTCTCGTTTTTTTCAAATTCGATTACCATAAATGTACTAATTTTTTTTTTTTTTTTTTTTTTTTTTTTGACAATTGGAAAGCGAGTTAAGGTTACAAGCGGATAGCTCCTTTAGCTAATCTATGAGCTATCATATTGCAGTTTCTAGGAACGTAACAAAATGAAATACAGTGGAAACTATGAACCATATTAAAAATGTCTTCAATGATAGTCTTCGTTCTATGATGAGGCTGATTAAGTTTAACAACTTGGGATAACACCTGCAGGCAATCAGAGAAAAGAGTGATATGAACAAAATTATATTTCAAAGCAGCATCTAATCCCTCCCGAATGGCCAGAGCTTCAGCTTGGTCCGCACTTTGAGCAGCAAAACGCCGGTTGCCCTGTAAAATCACTTCACCAGATTTTCTCCTGATAGCCCAGCCAAGACCAGCAGAGAGGTTTTTATACCACGAAGCATCTACAAACAAGTCAAGCTGGTCACAATAATCCTTAACAGAGATAAATGGAAAGGATATACTGTTTCTTAGATCAGTCAACTCATTATCGATAGGCTGGTCAAATAACACTCCTTGAAGATTCAGCCTACCACTTCTGACTTTCTCCGCTTCTAACACCAGGCTGTAAGAGTTTTCATAAACCTTCATAACACCATAAGGTGTGATAGGTTCCTCTTGGAAGATCTTTTTACATCGACACCTCCAAATAGTCCATAAGGTGCAAAGAAAGGAAAGAGCCAGCGATTCCCAATCTGCAAGTTTCTGAATTAGAGATAACCAATTTTTAATCCAAGTTTGGATACTTAATTCTTTTCCGATATGAGCATGTATCCCTAAAACACTTCCAACCCAAACTTTATTAGCAAACACACAATCTCTAAAGAGGTGATCACATGATTCCACAGTCTGACTGTCACAAAGATGACAATTAAAATCACCCTCAAAACCCCTTCTAATGAACCCTTCACCCACAGCAAGGGAATTAGTCAAAATTTTCCATAACAGAATAATCCATGACTTGGGACCTGGAAGGTGCCAAAGTTTCTTTCTAACGAACATCTTTAAGTCGGTTCCAACCCTACTAAGATCTTTAATTGTAGCATGAGCATTCCAAGAGAGGTTGAAAGCAATGGAATAATAACCCTTCTTGACATTATAAGATCCACTAACAGATTCCGTCCAGTAAATGGAATCTTCAAAATCCCAACAACTCAAAGGGATCGGCAAAATCTTAGCAACCCAATCAGGATCAAGAAACATACAAATCCGGTTACAGTCCCATGAACCATTTGCCTGAACTAAATGCTTAACCTTAAGATTCTTTAGGGATGGAGAAATTGAAATAAGATCATGACAAAGAGGTAAAGGAGAAGCACCATCAACCCATTTAGAATCCCAAACATTTAGTTCAGAAAAACGGTCAACCTTCAAAGCAATAAAAGGCTGAATAAGCTGAAGACCCCAAATAATACTTTTCCAACCCCAAGAAGAATTAACACTCTTCTTATAAGTAAGATTTCCATTTAGACAAAGCAATCCGTATTTAGCGCCAATAGTTCTAGAAATCAAAGAATTTGAGTTTTTGATCATCCTCCATCCAATCTTAGCTAACAACGCTTGGTTAAACTCCTTTGATTTACGAATACCCAAACCCCCCAAGCCCTTCGGTTGGTTGATGAAAAGCTTACTACACCAACTAATAGATTTCGATTTCTTCAATCCCGCCCACCAAAAATGTGACAGAATAGAATCAATCTTATCTGTCACACTTACCGGTATTTTGAATACCGATAGAAAGTAAATAGAGAGGGAAGACAGGATAGAAGAAATTAAAGATAATCTACCAGCAGATGATAGCAAAATCCCATTCCACGCTGAAATTCGACACCTAATCTTATCCAAAATGATTTCAAAGATTTCTTTTTTGGATCTTCCAGCCTCCAAATTACCAATATCAGAAGAAAACCCAAGATAAGAATCCATTGAGCAATGTACTAAATTGAATCAAATAGAAGCATAGCCCAAAATTAAAAACACAAAAGAAGATTTAATGTCTATATATATTCTCGTTATATATTCTTTATACATTCTCGTTTTTTTTTAATTCGAAAATTTGCAGTACTTAAACAAACATATAAATCTAACACAAGATTTAATGTGTATATTGCCTTTAAGGTTCACTGTGGTGAATATTAAGTTATACGGAGTAAAAGTGTTTAACTTGTGTTAAGCATCACCTTAAACATTTGAAGTATCGAACATAAAAGAAGTGAAATTGAGTATGGGCTTGGGAAAGGCAAATGGCATTGCACTTTGGTTTGTGAATTTTGGCCAACACTTGCATACTTCATTGAATGATCCATTAAAAGCAACTCTCCAATAAAACCGTCTTATAGCATATGACTTGCCTAAAAGAAAAAACAGCCCAAAGGTTACATTTAATTATATTCATTTTTTATTTTATTTTGATTACCTAATACGAAGTATTTTACAATGAATACTGACATATTTAAATATATAAGTTATCAAAATAAAATATTATGTTATGAAAATAAACTATATTCATATAAGTTTATAGTTTATTAAATTATTTAGTTGGTTATGGGCTATTGGGCTAGTCGTTTGCTAAAATTGGTCTTATCGAATAGTTTGTGATCCATCAATATTCAAGAAGATACCATGGCCTATTCTTTTGTACAATTGGGCCATCATCAATATTTAAGAGCATTTGTTTCAACATTAGTCCAGTTTGCCATCCTACTTGGACTCTGGATGCAAGATATGGGCCCAAAATATAAACAATCAACTCAATAACAAGCCAATTTAAAAGGACGTTCTTTTTCACATACGGATTTTACTCTTTCACCTACGACGTTTACAATATTACCGTCCAATCACCACTTCCGCTCACCACCTTTAGTCACCACCTCCGATCAGTCGTTGACAAACTTTGCTCCAGCCAACCTCAAACTCCATCCATTTACAAAAGAAGAAACTAATTAATATATAAAAAAATCAAAACAACACATCTACACAGCCTAACCCCCGCCAACCCCCCCCCCCCCCCTCCTTGTTTTTTTTACAAAATCACATCAATCAAATCATATCAAAACAAACACCAAAAACAACTTCGGTTCACCACCTGTCCATCTGTTACCGCTCACCACCCTTGTTCGGGCCGACCGCCCCCAGCCGACAACCCCAGTCCCGACTATTCCTCCGTTCATCACACCCGTCCCAGCCACAACCCGATGTTGACTACCCATATTCCCAGAACAACCGTTAACCACCATGTCTTCCACTACGCATAAACCCTAATTAATAATGTATAAATGTCGCTAAGCAAGTTAATTTCAGAAAAAATTAAACTTAATAATTTCAATAAAACGTATTATTAATCACTGATAAACAAAATTATTCCACTAACGGAGAATTATAATCCATAGGGAAAGTTTTTTCTACAAGATTTAATTTGGTTATGTTTAGGAATAAGAGTACAATATGGAAAATTTATGAAAAAAATGTATGTGAAAGAGTAAAATTCGTATGTGAAAAAAGTAATTCCGAATTTAAAATAGTTGATATACTATATAATACTTGTAATGTTTTATTTTGATAACATGGTATTTTATATAGGTAACTTACATACGTAAATATTTATTAATTCATTGTGAAATATCCGGTTTGTAAAATTTAGTATTAGTTCAATTTAAGTATTAAGATTGAGTTAATATGTTTTTGGGTGAGTTATATTTTATAGGACGAATTTATGGATGAGTAGTTACGGAGATACGTGCACCAAAAGGATTATTTTTTATATACATTTAGTTCATCTATTTTCACTATATACATTAAAGTTTTAAATTCACTTGATCTATGCATATGCATTTCATAGCGCTACCTGCTAAGAATTTGTTGCTAAATTTTTATAGTAGTAGAAGTGTTGTTGGTGCTCTACTTCTTTTGCTAGCTAATTTATAATTCTTTTATTTTAATCATTTCTATACATTTGTGAAATATATGTGAGTCATTATAATTCTCACATTCTTTACTCTTTTGCAAGAACGAAATGTATAACAACTATACATATCATACTGTTCTGAATCTATAATCTGAAAACTCGTCAAATCAATACAACTCTCATCTTTTATGCGTTATGGATGTAGCTAACACATCGTTGGTGAACTACGTAATTATGTGTGATCCTGTCTTTATTACTCCTAACTTTCTGTTTGTTTTTTTCACTTCTATTATAACACAAATAATAATCAAATTTTTCATCGGAAAATTCACATGGTATCCCTGAGGTTTGCCATTTTACACGAAATACCCAAAATTTTGATTTAGAAAACTTTAAGAGGTCATAACTCGTGTTTACGAGATCAGAAAGTGACGATTTTTTTTTTCAAATCGATCATCTTTCCGAGAACTACGATTTGAAAAAAAAAAATTATTGTATTTGGATCCCGTAGCTAGGAGTTATTGCATGTCAAAATATTTTTTTACCGAACAAACTTTGAGCGAGCATATCTCTTGGTTACGAATTCCGAACTCGACAATTTTTTTTTTCAAATTGTAGTACTTGGAAAGACGATCGATTTGAAAAAAAAAATCGTCACTTTATGATCTCGTAAACACGAGTTATGACCTCTTAAAGTTTTCTAGATCAAAATTTTGGGTATTTCGTGCAAAATGCCAAAGGGGTCAACGGTTATAATACAAAATGGATCAAAGCTTGAGATTCAGGGGGTTGGAAAGTTTAGCGTAAACAAGTTATATGGTTATCACCAGTTGAACTGGCGATTCTTAAAAAAAAAATTTTTTTTTTTATCTTTCTTGCAAATCGCCAGTTGAACTGGCGATCATTCTTCCTGCACACTGCAAATCGCCATTTCATTTGGCAAATTGGCCATACTTTTTCATAGAAAACGCCATTTGAAATGGCAATTTTATGAGTCATAAATTTTTCCCGTGACTCGTCATTGTTGTTGTCATTGATAAATAAATTTTTTGCAGTGACTAGTTATTGTTGGTGTCATTGAGTAGTAATTGTTTTATTTGCATTGAGTCGTAAATGTTGTATTTGCATTGAGTAGTAATTTGATTCCCGGAGCACCTCAAAAAATTTCATATATAAGTAACACAATGATATCGTCAATTCATTCAAACTCACCAAAAACTTTCACTCTTAAAAAAAAACGTCATTTACTGAAGCAATTTCGGCAGCTGATATTTTATATTTTGTTGACGGCGATATCGGTAATTTCTGGTTTTTATAATTTTGTCTATTAATTTGTAATTTGTAACTTATTTGAAACGTATTTAGATTATTTATGTATCAAAAATATTATACGTATTTTACGTAAATAATAATTTGGTATAATACTATAAAATATTTTATATTAAATAATTATTAGTACAAAATAGGAAAATAATTTCGGTAGAAAACATATACATTTTTTTGGTGGAAAAAAATGGCCTGTTTTGGTCAATTTGCTAGTTATCGACTTTATTTTACTTAGATTAATTTGTAACCTTTAGACGTGTAGATTAATGGTGGAACCGAAGTATTTAGCTAGAACATAGTAGACTTTCCTTAAACGATGTTTTGAATTAAATAAAAGCATATAGTGAGTCAATATTTTGTTGACCATATTTTTCCTAGTAAGACGGTTGTTTAGTTTTTTTGTACCCTTTTTTGTCTGATGTGTAATTGTTTATATGTTAAAACCATTAAAGAAGCATATAGTTAGTGAATATTCCATGTTTTTTTTTACTATTAACTGCAAATAGCCAGTCAAACTGGCTATTTTGACCTGCAAATAGCCAGTCAAACTGGTTAATTTTATAATTTTGAGGCTGTATAATATTATAGTTGTATAATAGTTTAATAATAATATCTTCCAATTTTTAATTTATAATATTGTTGTTTTATAAAAAAAAAAGTAATGTTTACGACATTGATTAATTTTGAATAATTAATTAAAAAACCTTAAAGTTTTATTTGATTAATTTGAAACATAAATACAACATTGAAAAATGACAGTTACAACATTAAAGAAAGACTGAATACAACAGTGGTTAATAAGAAAATGTAACTAGTCTTAATAATATCTCATTCATTAGTCTTAATCCATCGTGCCGCAAATAGGCTCGTGATCCTCGTCATCGTAATCTGAAATATCATCCATAAAGTTGGTTGGTTCATATTCACCCTCACCAAATGCGGCCAGCATGTCCTCCTCGGTTGTAAGATCTTCATAAACTTTCCAATAATAAACCGGTTCCCGCCTAACAAAGACTCGACCCTCTCCAGATAGAAGGTCCCTTAAGGCGGACTGATCCACTATTTTGAACAACCTTTTAATCATGCTTACTAATTCATCTTTTAAGGATCTTAGTTCCTCGCATTTTGTAGTCCATGTATCTGAATTTATAAATAAAATATATATAATAAATTGAATGTAAAACATAAAATAAGAAGAGAATGATTAATATATTACCGGAGGTAGTGTTGGCTGGCATGGAGGGAGTGAGTACAGCATTAGCATTGCCTGTAAATATGCCATTGAGCTTATTTAAGGGTGGAGCACCCAATAATAAGTCCATGTAAATATGTTCCGTAATTAATAATTTAAGACGAGTTTGAAAATTATCCGACTCGTCCCTAATTCTATCTATTTCCCTCTGCACTTCTTGAATTTCAGAATCCCAATTATCAGACATTGTTAACTTTTGTTGTGGTGAGTTGTTGGTGGTTGAGGAGGGAGGAGTTGTGTGAAAATAAGTTGTAGGAAGGTGTTATTTATAGGGAAAAAGGGAGGGAGTGATATGCCAGTTGTTTGATCATGGTTGGTTCTATCCTGATTACGGATAAGATTGAATAATATTGATTGGATAAATGAAATCTCTCTTTTGTTTTTCATATATTAATTATCTTGCGTATTAAATAAAAGTATTTAGTTAGTCAATGTTTTAACCCTTTTTTTCTGGTTGTTCCGTTTGTCTGATGTGTAATTGTTTATATGTTAAAACCATTAAAGAAGCTAATTCATATTTAAATCTTTTACAGTTATGGCATCTTCTTCTTCTTCCCAGCCTAGATGTTTCCAGGGTCCCCTCTGTGATACACTATTTTGTCTCCAGGCAAAGCATATATCCGCACAGGTTTTTAGGCATGAACGTCCATCTGATGTTGCCGCCAAAGCACGTAGAGCAGACGATAATGTATGGAGAGAGTGGACGTATGAGATGGAGATTTGTCAAGGAACGGCAAATTATGTCGCACAGATGGGCTTTGGGGTATTTTTCAAGTTAGGAAACTTGAGAAACGACCACTCTCTTTTGCATGCACTGCTTGAGAGATTTCGTCCCGAGACCCACACATTTCACCTTCCAGTAGGTGAGGCGATGATTTCTCTGCAGGATGTTGAGGTCCTCCTTGGTCTTAGGGTAGATGGATATCTTGTGGGGTCTAATCCCACCGGTTTGGTGGTTCCCGACACTGATTGGGAGTCCTATGTTCAGGGGATGCTTGGTTTAGAGGATCTTCCCCATGGGAGTTCCTATTTTGAAGCCGAGTGGTTGGTCACGTCACACTTGGAAACTAGGATACGTAGACCCGCTACGTTAACTGAGGCCGACATGCAGCAGCGTGCTCGTTGTTTTGTTCTTTGGATGTTAGGTAACGGGTTGTTTATCAACTCTAAGAAGACACATGTTCACAAGGATATGGTTAAGTGTGTGTCTGACTTTGATGTGTGCAGTGGCTACAGTTGGGGTTCAGCTGTCTTGGCTTATTTGCTGCATGATATGTGTAAATGTGTTTTACAACCCCCCTCGGTCACTATTTACATGAACGGAGCGACACAACTGCTGCAATATTGGGTGTACGAGCGGATATCTATTTTAAGGCCTCAATTCCGCGTGCAAAATGATGTGGCGACTGACATGCCAGTTATTGGAGGTCCCTGCGGTTGTTGATGCTCCACAAAGTGTGTATTTGACACCCGAACAACAGCTTAGGCGGCTTACCAGACCTGTTGGTCGTCGGGATAGCAACCAACACGTAAGACCAACCCAAGGCATTGGTTTTGGTACTCGTCCTAGACGTATTTTCACACCCGAAACGGACGATTCGGATTAGTAGTTTTGGTATGATGTATTCGTTTCCTTTATATTGTCCTAGACGCTTTCGTAATTAACGGTTTTAGTTTATTGTTTTAGTTTATTGTAATTGTCGTGGTTTCCTTTGTATGGATTTCGTTTTTTAATTTATTGGTGTTATTTTCGTGTAATGTGCATTAAGATAGGAATTACACAATGATAAGAATTAAACGGGTCTTCGTACATTAAGATAGGAATTACACAATGATGTATGCTAATCACTCTCATCTCTCTCGGCAACTCTATCAGTCGGGGGATGTGACATTGGACAACGTCTACGTATATGGTTCATGTTCCCACAACGCGTACATGGTGGTCCACTTCTAACATTACCACGTCTCCTAGTGTAATCCATCGCCCCTAATCTACGATTAACAGTTCTACTACCTGGACCTGAATGCCTAACCAGTCTAACCTCATCAACCTCAAGTGACCAGTCAATAGTTGGCCACGTCCCACAACCCATAACTGGATGAAAGTTTCCTGAATACTGCCCTCTCCAACCTTCCATCGTATGAAATCGGTTGATAGTCATCAATGGGTCGTAATTAACGAAATTAGCAACCGCAATCACATGGGAGCAAGGAAACCTATTGTTCTGCCACTTCCCGCAACTACAAACCCCTGCAAGGTGTTTCACCTCAAACTTGTGGCCCCTTTCATCAACAACCACAAAACAATCTCCCCATGAGGTAACCGTCTGTCTTGTCAAATCCAACATATTTGCCATGTAAATGGCCATGGGATGTGGCGGTAGTGGAGTGTTGCAGGCATTGATTTTAGGACGATCTCTGCGGAATATATAGGCACATTTCTCAAGAGTACTCTCAACCATGGCTCTAATCGGTAGGTGACGTGCTCCTTTGAGTACGTTGTTGTAGCTCTCCGACATGTTGGTCGTACTCAACCCCCATCTATGCCCACCATCCTCAAAGAGTGTCCACATCGTTGGGTCGATTTGTTGTAGATACGCAGCAGCTTCGGGGTTTAACTCATTAATTCTACCCCAAGCATTCCAGTATTTCGTCTGATTGAGCTCCGTCCCCAAGATCTGGCAAGCCTCCTTCAATCCCTTTCTCCTAAAATTGGTCAACAAATTGGCTTTGATGTGCTCTAAGCAAAATCTGTGCAGCCCATATGAAGGGTACTTCTGCAACATCACCTTCATCGCCGCTATTATACCTTCCAAAACCATCGACGTAAGTTTCAGTAACAATTACAACAAACAATAATAAAGTGAAGAATTTTTAAAATGTAAAATACCTAGATGCCTATCCGAGATCACACAAGTGAACCGATCTCTGATGATCGACTTCTTCAGGTTATTCAAGAAAAAGGTCCAGCTAAGTGTAGTCTCTTCATCAACAAGAGCGAATGCCACCGGCATTATGTTGTTGTTAGACGTCTTGCAAACAGCAACCAACAACTTCCCTTTGTAGGATCCACGAAGATGTGTCCCGTCCACAGAAACAACGGGACAAGACTCTTGAAAAGTGGCAATGCAAGGAGCAAAAGACCAGAAAACATACTTCAGCACCCGCTGGGGCAAATACTTCGTCCCTTCAGAAAACTTGTACTTAACATACGTTCCCGGGTTAGTGACCTAAACAAGATGACGGGAAACAGATGAAATAACATTATAAATTACAAAATAATACAATCCCCTAAAAAAACATATTAACCCACCTGAAGAGCCGCCATATACCTAGGAAGGTCTCTGACATTGCGCTCCCAGGACCCGTACACGGCCTCGATTGCCTTCCTCCGCCCGTGCCACGCCTTACTGTAACTCACATCCACGTGGAACGCTTTTTTCACATCGAGTTGGACAAGTTTAACTTTATATCCAGTATCCTGTTTAACTTCATCCATAACCAACACACCAATTTCCCGGGAGGTAACGTTATTCCTCCTACTCGCGTTAGAAGCTCCGGCACAATTGTGCTGAGGAGTCCAAACAACAATCTTCCACAACCCAGAACCCCTCTGTTGTGTCGCTCGCACCTTCCAACCACAGATTACACCGTGAAGCAACTCTGAGGGTAACTTGTGGCTCTAGTCCCACACTCAACAGCCCACGTCTTTTTACGACTCTCAACCGTTCGATACGAAACCCCCCTCTTCGAAGACCAACTTGTCATGGCATTTTGAACATCTACCTTAGTTTCGAATAGCGTACCACCGACGATATTGTCAACGTTTCCATCAAACATTTTGGAAAATAGAGACCGTGAAGAACTGTCAGGCTCATCACGGACAGCAGAATAGACATAATGGTCAATAGGGACATGAGGTACCACCTCATCCTCTGGGTCTGAGCTAGAGGGGTCTAAACTTGACCCAGAACAGGAACTGGCTAGATCGGTGTTAATGTCCTCTAACCCAAAACCACTAAAATTGGAAGACATGACGTTATAAGTAGGGTCATCGCTGTCCTCGTCACCATCGTTTTGCGCTTCTGGGAACACATTCAAATCTAATTGATGTCGGTTGCTAGGCTCACCAACATCAATTACCCCTCTACCTCCCAACATAGCACCCTGACTAGATCCCCCAAACTCATAAGAGGGTTGAATGAATTGGGACGATGGCAAAGGAGGAGCAGTGGGTTGTAACATAACATACAACTCCGGAAGATTAAACGCATACATATAGATTGCACATACAAACTGGTTATCTTTAATATAAACATAACTTCTTCTACCAGACAAATCTGTCCACACAAGTGTGAACGAGATCTGTATGACTCTGAGATCGACTTTGCAAACTATACTAACCTTCTCAACCAGATCTTCAAATGAGAGCTGACGATCAACGAGAATCATACCATCAGCTCTACACATCGTCTCTCCCACAACACCACCGACCCAAGGAACTCCGGAAGTCCAGAAACAAGATAAAAAAAATGGAGCGTTAAATGACATTTTCGGAATGGTTTTCGTTTAAAGTGGTGAATGTTTGAAAAAAATTATTTAATGAAGTGTATTTTTGAAATTATCGTAAATTAGTGTATAGAAAACAAGTACCAATTTCAAAGATAGGAAGTGTATTAATAAAAGAAAGACGAGAAACCAGTAGGAGCTTAGTGGGAATATGTACACAATCCAATCGTCACTTCAACAATCCAATCGCCACTTCAAGTAGCTTTTAGAAATAGCCAGTTGAAATGACTATTTGCAAAAAGCCATTCCAACTGGCGATTACACTTTTCTAAAAAAAAAAATTTGAAGATCGCCAGTTGAACTAGCTAAAACCCTTCATTTACTTACTGAACTTAAATAAAACGTATTGTTGTTTACCCATATTAAACTAACCCCATATAATCAATCCACCCATACCCCAAAATGGATCTCAACTGAAAAAAAGGTGACGTTTCTTGGATCTAAATTGGGTCAAGGGCCTATATATTGTACATCTACTACTATAGAGTATAGAGTATAGACTAGAGTAGTAGTTGGTAGCCAAGACAAAGAGCCACTCAAGAGGAGAATGCCATGTGGGAAGTAAAATGGACCATTCTTATTTCTATACACCTCGCAATTCACATTCTTTATGTTTCATCTAAAATACACACCACACCCTCACTCATTACATCTTGTATTACTAAAAGACAAATAATATCCGTTATAAAGAGAAGACGAATAGTTTTCCCTTTATAATATGCAAGTGAGGATTTATTTACCTTTCTTACTTGCAAATTCTGAGAAGGACACTATCTGTTTTCAACTTATGACGGATAGTGTTCATCTTTAATGAGAATTTGTTCACAAATTATTATATTGAGTTTAAAATGGACCAAATATGACAAATGAGAAAAGGAAAAAAAAAGAAAACATAAATGTGTGGGAATTTCCAAAACGTCTATCTCATTACATGAAATGTTGTTTAATTCGTTTTAAATTTAAGATGAATAAAGTATCTTAAAATAGAGACCAATTGAAGTGCAAAACTATTAAAAGTTAAAATTGTTTATGATGGTCAAGTGATAAATCTGAAAAACGAGAATTATATTTCTGAAAAGTGTGTTTAACATGCCTTATGATCAAACCTTATATACTAACTATCTTAAATAAGAAGACAACTAGGAATAGGAAACATCTACCATATTACCTAATTACAACCAAACTATAACTCAAACTAATAATAAAATATGTGTAAAATATATGTGTAAAATATATATCACAATACTCCCCCTCAAGTGGGAGCGTGAGGATCCCAAACGCCCACCTTGGACAAAAGAAATGAGAGTTGAACGGCTCCAAGAGCCTTAGTAAAGAAATCTTCATCTTCTTCATTAATCTTCTTTGTCTTCGCAAGGTTGGTAAAAGAAACGAGTATAAGGCTCGCTAGTAAAATCTCTTCGAACAAGAACGTTGAGTTTTTCGGACTTGTCGAATATAAAATAATTTGTTAGGAACACCAATCGGACCTTAACAAATTTCAGTAAAAAGGAAAATTATCCGTAAATTTCGAGATTGGGAGAACGTTAAATTTTTCGAACTCCAAATTTAGTTGCGTAAAAACTCGCCAGTTAAGAAGCAAATTCGTCGGACGAAAACTCGTTTTTGGAAGCCGACAAATTCAGCGATCAATAATTGTCAAGAACGTTATTCTTTTCGAACTTGACAAGACATACAAATTAACGGGAAAAACATCCGTTAAACTGAAGAACATAATGCTTATGAACTTCAAACAAAATAGTCCAATAAGGACATCAATCACCAACCGTAGAATGCAGCCGGTCTAAAGAATCAACCATGAAGATAGATTGACTATCACGTAATTTGATCATAGATCAATGTCTTTTAGATAACCCATATGGGTCGGAGGAAAGCCTGAGCACCCACGAAAAGTGCAAAATTGCACAATTATTGTAAAACACCATATCAAAAAAAAATTACCTTACTAAACAATGCATCTGACAATGAAATCCCACCGGTGGGTATCTTACATCGTAAACCTACCGGCAGGCAGCGGAATTTCGTGTTTTTAGGCCTCAAAAGCGAGAGGCTCTGATACCATGATAAATCTGAGAAACGAGAATTATATTTCTGAAAAGTGTGTTTAACATGCCTTATGATCAAACCTTATATACTAAACTATCTTAAATAAGAAGACAACTAGGAATATGAAACATCTACCATATTACCTAATTACAACCAAACTATAACTTAAACTAATAATAAAATCTTTCCACCTTTTAAAAATGTATGGAAGGATTTTTAACTGTTCACAAATGAACAGTTGCGTTTCCCCTTGTTTTGTCTGCTCTTCATACGCAGCGTTTTGATCTCACCTCAATTATTGGTGCTCTATTATCAGTCCCTCACCTCAATATTTTCTTTAAAACAAATCAAGGATTCACCGTCTCCCTTCTCAATCTCACCTCATCATCACCTTGGATCTTCACCTTTGCTTCTCAAACTGCCAACAACAGACACCATTTTCCTTTGATTTGAGGTTAGTAATGGTAATTCGTTCTTTCTCATTTTTACAATTTTGTAACCTTAACTTTTGAATTGTGGGTGACAAAGACTGCTTCTTTGTTGCTAATCCTCTTATATTTGGGAATTTATGCAATTAGGTCTTGAAATGTGTTTTAAATTGTTAAAATCATAGCATTCCTGATGCTTTTGAGCTTCAGGCTTCATGTTCCCTATTTATCAAGTTAGTCAATGTTCGATTTGCGCTGTGATTTAATCTTAGGGTTCCTCTCCAGTTCACCTTGATCACATGATTGAATACGATCTTTGCACACTCAGTTCAAGCCACCATCTTTGCACACTCAGTTTAAGCCACCATATTTGGAATCGAATGAAGGCAACAATTCTACAATGCACATCACGATAAGTAGCAGAGGAAAGGGCGGACAACTATAGTAAGTTTATGTCCTTTATTGAAAATTTAGGATTTTTGTATTTTTACTTTTTTCCTGTTGAAGATTTAGGATTATTTTTTAATTTATGGTCGCAAAAAAGGCAATGGTGATTTGGATATCATTTCTATGTTTTCTCTGTTTGATCACATTGTTCACTACGACAAAGAATCGTTTCAAGTTACACTTTCTTTCTCTTAATTTTTTTCTCTTTGTTAGTGTTTCCGTACTCTTATTATTGATAGATCGTCTCAATTATTTATCATGGTCGACTGTTCGTGTCTTTCATTATTCGTATTTTAGCTTCTATTTGTTTCAATAAGATTTATACTTGAATTGGTTTGATTTTGCTTCCCCTCTATTAATGGTAGCTTTAGAATGTTGCAAGGTTTATTTTTTTTACTGGTGGTGATCAATTAGCCATATTAAATGACTCTATTATTTTCACTCTTTTCAGGCTGCGTTTTTGGCGATGAACAGCGTTGGAGGAAAGCTATTGGTATTTCAAGCAGGCAAGGCTTTATTTTATTTTATTTTCTGGTTGAGTTCTAGACTATATGTATATCGAATGATCTATGGAATTTTTTGGTGAACGAGAAATCTAAATAAATCTTTGCGAAAGCTCTTGACGCAATAAGATAATGTGGTTTTATACCATCCCACATCTATGATAAATTGGAGTTCTTTGTTTATGCTGGCTTTTTATGTCACTATGTTATGTACATTGTCATGATTCAAGTCTAAGTTAGTTTCTTACGGCCTCAACAGATACTTTAATGTACCATTGGAAATCCTCAATCTTCTCAGCCCCCAATTACTTACTTCTGTGAGGTTAGTTTTCTTTATTAGATGGTGACTAGAGAAAATGTAAGTAGAACTTCTTAATACTCCACTAATATCATGATTTGATGTGTGCTAGGTCCTTGCTTAGTGTGACCATCCAAACATATTAACTAGGAGTGAAACACATGGGTTGTTCGGGTGTTCGGTGTGTAGCCTAATTTTGGTCATTTTCTCTCTTGTATATTACTAGGTGTGAGTCAACCTGTCATAATGAATACTTCTATCGAAAAAAGGTCACACACAATCAATCTTATTTGTGATTGTCGTCAAAAGATTGAGACCGTGTTAACCAATGTATATATTGTGTGTTTTAGGCACTTGATGAAAAGGGTTCACTAAATTTGCCAAATACAAGTCTCATATCTCTCACTACATACTATTCAGGTAATTTGCTTGATTTTCGGTAGATTACTTTTGGTTTCGAAGTCCATTCATGTAGTAATGTGATCTTTTAGTGGTTTAAGCGTTACACCAAAAACTATCTTCAAATGTGGTTAATTAGTAGTGCATCCACGTGAATGGCGTATCGACTATCAACTACTTGGCATCACGCAGAATAGCTTTTTAAGTCGTCCGCCAGTGCAAAACAGATATTTAATATAAAGTCCGTTTCCGTAGGAGTTTAGAAATGTACCTTTATTATGATTTCAGGTAGTTAGCTTCCAGAAGTTAAAGAGGGTTATCTTTTCTATAGCCTGCTGGATAACAATAATCTTTCAGAAAATCCCCCCTCAATTCTCCGGCTTATCCGAATTGGAGAACTGTACCTCAAGTTTTGTTCCTTTGTTAATTTTCTATGTCTGGCATCATAATTTTAATTAAGCTTGATTTTTTTGTTGCCGTTTGTGAAAAAGTCACCACAACTCAACGTAATCTGAACCCTTACCTCACCATACGTGAGGCAATCTGATAATATTAGTTTTAATTTAGAAAGTTTTCCCTCTTTAGACAAGTTGGAGGGAAAACATGTACTATTTCAGTAAAGCCACTGAAAGAGGACCCACGAAAGACGTTTTCTCAGTAAATTTTTACAAGCAGCGCCTCAGGTTCCTCTTGTTGTTTCCTAATTTTCATTGGTTTTGTCAAGTGTCGTTTGTATTATGTTTAATGATGGACCCATATGAAGGAGGAGGCAGGGAGAAAGACAGTGATATGGAGAGATGGGGGCAGAGAGGAGGGGGAGGAAGAGGGGGAGAGGGAGGAGACTTTGTGCTTGGTTTTGTTCAGATTGGGAGGGAGGGAGAGAGAAGGAGAAGGTGAGCATCTATGCTGGATTTTGTTCATACTTCATATTGCTTCTCATGTGTACTCGCATTTTTTAACGTTGAAAACGCGCTCATTAAGTTTTGTGGGTTGGCAAATATGAGGAGCAAAAAAATAAACAATCAAAAACTTAGTTTGGAGTCAACCTAGATCTGTGGGATGTAATGGCATCTATTCTCCGAGGTAATAATCATGTCAGGAAATTGAATGAAATTCTGAACCTAATATGAAACACTGAGTTATGTTATGAAAACGACTCAGTAAACACTGGCTTTAGTTTCTTCTTAGCTTATACGTAATATATTAGATTTGGGATGGATAATAAAAAATAGTGTTGAGAATTGTATTAGACGACTGCTTGCTGCTTGCTGCTTGCTGCTTGCTGCGTGCTGCGTGCTGCGTGCTGCGTGCTGCGTGCTGCGTGCTGCGTGCTGCGTGCTGCGTGCTGCGTGCTGCGTACTGCTTAGTCCTAAAGGAATCAAATTTGTTTGCATGGCCATGATTTCAAAGCAGATCGAATACCACCTTAAATGACTTTATTGCTAAATTGGTTGTTTACAGTTTGTTACTTCGTGTTATTTCGTAGAATATAATTTCTTGTAAATTCAGGTGTTGTCTTTTCTGGGAAAGGAGATGTCTTGAATGGTGTTCGTAGACCTTATTAAAACAGGCTAAACAGTGAGACGTCTCTAAGATCAGTCCAAAGTTTTAATTTTTTTTAATGATGGCAATAGGCAACATCTCATATTCCTTGAATTCGGTATTTTACAGGATAGGTTTTATGATGGTTATAGGCAACACGTGATATTCCTTCCTCTTTTCTTATTTATTATATACTACCTCCGTCCCAATCATTTGTGTGTCTTTGATTAAAATACCCCTTACAAAGAATAAAAAAGGCAAACAAATGAATGACAAATGTATATGAAAATCAAAGATCATCAGAAGCTTGGCCCTCTTGTCTTCTGTATTCTACGTTTGCTTTGTAGTTTGGATGCACATATGGTATTATGACAGCTTGGTCTTTTTTTTTTAATTGAATTCCTCGATGCTCACAGGGACATTTTGATGACGTACAAAGGGCTCCTAAATTGCCACAACACGTAAGTGAAGGAAGGAGCTGGTGAGTTTATCCTGTTTCATACAGATGTCCTGAAATTCATTACCATTTGTTTTGCTATATTTTGCCTTTTGTCTTCCATAAACTTGATTTTGCCCGACTTTTGCCTTTTATCAACAGGTTGATAATAAGATCAGGAAGAGTCTTGATGAAATTTATGAGGTTAGTACACTTTCTAGATACCGCAACACTTTCAATTTGACCTGCTGGCCTGAATCTTTGCTGTTAAAATATCTAATTATTCCGACAAATGTTCCAGATTTAGCCATGAAAGGGGTATGAGCCTCATCTCATGCTTAGTGCGTCTTTTTTCTAGATCGTGTCTGGTAGTAAAAATATTATCTAGGATTGTGATTCAGAGTCATGCTTAGTGCAATTACATACTTAGGAAATTTTGTTTGGTGTCTCGTTAAAAATATTAAAGCAATTACGAAGTATTACTTTATTATACAGAAGGTACAAATTATAATTTTTTGCGCAAAAATTAGAGAAAAGCATAATAAAATAATGTTTTTGGTCCATGTCCTTGTATGTAAATCCATCAATACTTAGTCGAGTAGGATTTACAGCTCCTATTACCGTTTTGATGAGCGGATAGCTCCAATTTTGGATTATGTTATACTCCTTTCGCCTGAGCGAGTAGTGATTAATCTTTAATAGGGATGTTAATAAGGCGGGTGATGATAATGGTTATTCTTTTTTATGTTCCCCCCTCCTGCCTCAATGATACCTCTCGTCTCCTATCTAAATAGTTGTTATAAACAATTTAAAATCTCTAGAACGCACGCCTTGCTGCAGGTAAAAGCCAGCTATGTCCATGAAATGTGGGACACTTAATCCTAGATTGGACTTCAACATTGAGGAGCGAATTTCAAAGATGTGAGTAACATTCACTGGTGGGTCAACCACCACAATGCCTAATGAAAGTTAGTGTACGGAATACTCAATACTGATTAACGTTGGCTACATTCTTTATACAGGACATGTCTGCACGTTCCGTTCAATCTGGTATTGGAAATCTTCCATGTCTGCCATTGGATTATCCTGCACTTCATCCAAGTCAACCACCTGATTTACGGCGAGGACTTCCTAGACTGAGGACTTCCTAAACTCAGCGCTTCTCTGACTTTGACAAAGACATTTAACGCTCAATTGACAAACATGGATGGAGGGTTCAAAGAACCCACTCATTAGGTATGTTAATTTATCCACAAGACACATTTTCTTCCAGCTATCTCATTAAACTTCTGGCTGTTTAAATGAAGATTCTCGTAGGGAAAGACTAGAGAGTACAGGGAAAGATGTTTCACGATAACGTTAGGAAAAAGTCTGAATTGATGTCAGGGAAAGACTAGAGAGTAGACTAATCCCCCTTCCTTTTCTTTTGTGTAGGCGGTTTTATTTTGAATCCTTTTGTTGATTTGTTTTGTTATGATAGATTATCTCAGGGTAATTTCCGAAAATCTTATTTAATTAATATATGGGGTGGATCTTTAGAATTTTCGGGAAAATGGTACCTGGATTAAGACGCACAAACGCAATTGTTTTGCCAACTTTTCCTATTATCCTCAAACTGGCTATAATTTCTTCTTTGTGTAGATTTAGTATTTTGCCACATACTCTTGATTATATTGGTAAGTTATTTGAATGTGATTTTGAGGTCAAAGTACATTGTTGCTTGTTTTTAGTGAATAAGGAAACTTAAGAACTTTGATTGTGAGGTTAAGGTTTGGGAAAGGCGAATGAGAGGTATAAGAGGTTGAGGTTAGAAGAAAAGCTTCTGGCTGGAGGATGAGGAGAAGATTGAAGGAGGAGGAGGTTGGGGAAAATTGGAGGTGGAGGTTGTTAAGGTTGGAGGAGGGGGGAGAGGAGAAGGTGGTTGAGAACTTGAAATTGAGGTTGTTGAGGTTGAGGTTTAGGGAGATGGACGAGGTGCACGAGGAAGCCAATACTGTTATTAGCATTGACAACTTGGTTATAGTAGATATGATTAGGTAGAAGAGGTTTCAATATTGTTAGCATTGACAACTTGTTTACCGTTCATGGCTTCATGCTATTATCCCTTCTACAACAGTAGTTCTGCTACTACCTCTAAGTATGCAATTAAACATTATCCATTGACATATAGTCGGTTAAAGGAAAGGTCTGTGCCTTTGTTTTCAATTGAGGAAAAAAAGGTTTGTCTGGTTCTTGGGTCTTGATTTATGTCATAGGATGGTTTGTGTATATATGAAAAAAAGTGCAATATGGGGCAGTACTTGTGAATTAGTACATGTTTGATGGGACATAGACGAAAATCAAGTTGATTTCTGATCTTCTTCTTCGTATCCGTTCATTATTTTGAGCTCGCTTGTAGCCCTATTTAACTTTAAGTTTGTATCTTAGGAAGCTTTTGAATGTTGACATTTTTACAAGCATTTGGATTTAGCGAAATCACAAATAATGGGAACATTCGATAGATATTGGTGTTGAGAAAAGGTTACGGTTTTTGTTTGTTTTAAGTTTACCTTTTTTTTTTCCCTTTTTCAATAATGGATATATAGTGGATATAGAGGAATGTAGTTTTTTAGATGATTTTATATGACTTTTTTTTGGTGATCTACAAGCTGTCTCTGGTTTGATAGCGAAAATTTCTTTCTCGTCTTGTAGAACATAAAAGCATTGGCATCTTTCTTTTTGTCCGCCTACCATTGTGTGGATTTGTATTTGCATGTAATGGTTTTCTAACATCATTTCAATTGCCATTTTCAATCGTGTTTGAGTGCATCATGTGTTTGAATGGTCTGTAGGCACCAATACTACTACACCAATACTATTTACGCATGTTTCCTAACCATAGATCTGGTATTGTGCAGATTTCATCCAATAATGCGAATTGTTTGCTTAGTAACTGAAGTAGTAAAGTGGTGATAGACGGATTGATCTAGGCATGCTATCATACGGACAATGGTAGCTGTTGGAACAAAAATGCTATATGGAATGACAGACTTGAAGACGCATTTGAAATATATATGGATAGACATAGTAAATTTGATTTTTATTTCTTTGCTTGTATCTTAGTGTATTGAGTGGTGACCTAAGAGGCCGCACGAAGTTTGAATGTCTGAGGTGATTAGCAAAGTGGATAGTAATAAAACTTTTTCTTATCTCAAAAGATTAAGACAAGGGATTATCATTCTTTCTAAAATAAACAATTGTGCTCATCTTGCAAACAATAATTTTTAAATAAAAGTATATTGGGATATCCCGGGCAAAGTGCGCCATTCAACGTCTTATGCTAAAATGAAAGCAAGGTGCCCAGACTCCAGACAACAATCGTATAATATGCATCACCGAAAAATACCCTTCTATAAAACAATTATAATTACTAAAAAATAAAATAATTATCATCATTTCTAGCAAAACTAACAAGCAACTATAACAATTTACGAGAAAAACACGCACTCCATGAATAAATCGATATTAACCCAAAAAAACGAGTCACAATATTTTGGGGTATCGCGCGCATCGCGCGCGATACAACAACTAGTATGTGTAAAATATATGTGTAAAATATATATCACAATATCAAGATTGGTCGAGTCTAACAAGGATATTTTGGATTATTAGCTAGTTTTTTTATCTATGATGTCCGAGTATATTGGTTGAAAAGCGTTATCAACAACCTCTCCGTTCGAGTCGTACAAACTACGGAGTATCATTTTAGCCATGAACAACTCTAATATCTGTATATACGGATCGGAATATTTGGTTTCCTCCCAAAGTTTAGATTTTGTCACAATTGTAAATTAAGCAAAATATCATTATTTTAACGATAAAATATGATCATTTGACAAATAATCTATTATACTCCCTCTGTCTCTCAATCATTTGTTTGTCTTTAATTAAAATATTTATCATAAAGAATAAGAAAGTCAAACAAATAACCGATACGGATAAAATTTTTCTGAAAAGAATAATACTCGTTACATTTTATCTTAAATGGGTCACGTATAATTTACTCCGTCTACAACTATAAAATATATATTTATTGTAGTGTATCCGTCTTTTAACAGAATTTGTATACTTAGAGCATCCACAATGATTAGCAATAACCTTACTAGCTTAGCTTTCCACATCAACTTTTTGAGCTATAACATTTATAAGCTACCAACTTCCCCAATAGTTAAGCTAATTGAATTGTTGCTTAAATTGAGTCAATATATTTATTTAATTGGTATATATCTCTTTGTGGGTCCATTTGAGCTACTAGCTGCATGGAGCTAGTTGCTCAAACTAGGCTAGTACATGTGGAGCTCTACAATGGTTGAGCAACTAGCTTGAAAACTTTTAAATTTACAAGCACGTCCTTTTGTTGAACCATTGGAAATGCTCTTAGGCCCTGTTCTTTTGGACTTAAACTCAGCCCCTTTAAGTTCAGTTCAGCTCCTATAAGTTTAGTTCAGCTCCTATAAGTTCAGTTTAGTTCAGTTCAGCTCCTATAAGTTCAGTTCAGCTCCTATAAGTTCAGTTCAGCTCTTATAAGTTCAGTTCAGTTCAGCTCCTATAAGTTCAGTTCAGTTCAGCTCCTATAAGTTCAGTTCAGCTCCTATAAGTTCAGTTCAGTTCAGTTCAGCTCCAATAAGTTCAGTTCAGCTCCTATAAGTTCAGTTCAGCTCCTATAAATTCAGTTCAGCTCCGATTCAGCCCAAAAGAACAGGACCTTATTCACCTATCTTGAGGCACCAAAAAGACACGCAAAACAAATGAAAAGACATCATGCAATTTGACGTACGCAATCCTACAAATTGGGATAGAAAGCCCATGTGAAATAATTTAATAGCTTACACTTTACTTTATATATATAATTATCTTATTTAATTGTAGGGTTAAGGTATAAAGTAAGGCAATTGAAAGTGGACATTATCTTTTCAATACTTGTATTGTCTCCTTCTTAGGTTAAATATAATTAGTCAAATGAATTTTCACTCTTTTTTAGTACTTGACCCACACTTTTAGGTCATTTTCTCTTTGGAATTCTCGTGTGTTTTTATGTTTAATTATCATTAATTATTTCATGTGATTATGTGAACCCACCAAGTTAATAAACCATCACTATTATATTTAATTTCATCTTAAATAAAAATAACTTTATATGCCTTTTGTCACGTACCTAGTACTCCACTTTTGTAGGTTATAATATATATACATGTTGCATCATTGCATGTACACCACAGATTCATATATTTATCTGATCTTAATCTCATGCAATGTTATTGTCTAAACAACGACCACTTGATAATTCACCACCATACACCAATTTACTAATGAGTCGATGATATTATTTAAGACGGTTATAGCTGCTTCAAGTATAAAACGGATTAAATTATTTAAATAATACCCATATTGATAGATGGGGTAATAATTCTCCATTTGTAAATTGTAAGCATTATATTTTGTTCGTCTCATCCATCTACCTTATCCAGTTATCCTATTTTATTGTTGTTTAAGATAGTTTATCTTATCACTGCAAAAATTTAAGATGACAATAAAATGGAGAAAAATGAAAGCTTAGAAATATAATGAATAATTACAACTTATGTATGATATGATGACTAAAATTCCGATAAAGACAGTCTATAACCTTAGTTAGAAACATAAAGAATACATTTTATTAACAAAATCTTACTAAATACATGCATCGTCTAATCTTCTAATATCATACTCACTAATCACTATGTCTAAGTGAAATTCATACACTGATTAATTTATACTCTATATATCAAACAAACTTATGAAATTTACTAGACAAATCGTTTAACATATTGACTCAAATTATGACAATTTGCTAGGATTTACGAAATAGGATATCGTACTTTTTCTTGTGATTGTTGACAAGAAGTATCGTATACCTATAATTGGGACAATCTCCTTCAAAATATGGAAAGCAACTTAATAGATAAATAAATCTCTCCCAAATTAGATTTTCCCATTCATAAGAGTCAAGAATCAAGTCCTTAGTCATTCAGCAGTTATTACATAAGATTGTCTCACACTATAAGATTAATGAGACGATTTCATCAAGTAAAAAAATAACTCATTAACTAACAATAAATGAACAACGTATTTATAAAAACAAACCGTCTCACGGGGCGAGACCGTCTTATGTAATAGCTAAGGAGTATAATTTGGAATTAAGATCCTCTCAATTTCTTTCTCTTCATTTATTTCTCTCTATTTTCTCTCACAAACTCATTAAATAATACTCCCTCCTAGTCACTCATTTCTTCCCCTTTCTCTTTTACACAAAAATTAAGGAAATGAATTTGGACCACACAAAACACACTACCCCACATACAAATGAATTTAAACCACACAAAACACACAACCCCACATCCAAAAAGGGAAAGAGGGAAGAAAACCCGACTTACCCAATAAGAAAAGAGGGGAGAAATGACCGACTAGGAGGGAGTATATTTCTCATTTACAAATTATTAACTTTTATTTTTATGTATAAAATTTAATAATGTTCGATACATGAAAAATGCAATCTGAACTGTTAAAAGGAACTTACCTCTCCATTTCTTCCGAGAAAATGGACAAGATCCCTTCCCTATAATTTGTGTCGCAAATTCTCATTTCAGACCACGGCTCAAGCCCCGTCGGCTCAACTAATCATTCGTTTAAAACGGAGAAAGATTTGGTGGTGACGCGCGAAAGGTGCGCGGATATCAAGGCAAAGCATGGGAACATAAATGCAAAGAGAAAATGAACGACAGCTTCACCGCAAACCCCAATACATATTTCCAACACTTCACAAGACCAAACCTCTTTTGGCGCGTACTTTCCCAATAAAAAATGCCGTTATTTTATTGTTAAACACGCGCTACTAAAGAGCGTGGGTCTACTACTTACAGCTGGTAATGAGTGAGCCCACTTCTATACTCTGGTGTTCTAGTCACGTGCGTCCTAAGGACCCTTTTCTGTCCCTCCTCGTGCCTTGTAAACTACTCCTTTTTTTATTTAAAGAGTTTCAGACGGAACGATCCGTCTTATTGTTTCACACGGGTCAAACTTTTTCATAACGCAAATTCTTATTTCAGACGGACTATTTTCGTCTGAAAAATAAGACGGGATTATGTTGTCACTTTTTGATAAAATGTAACCACAGTTTATATCAACTTATTTTCAGTATTGGTTACATCTAACTGTAAAGTGATTACAAAATTCCGTCTTATTGCTTAAGACCAAAATGGTCCGTCTGAAGCAACACCAACTATTCTCATAAAAGAGCATGTGAGGCAAGTGAGAGTATTATCTATTATCGTCTCACTTGCCTTACTTGCTCTTCTGTGAGGGGTTTGAGCTGTCTAAAGCAATAAGACGGATCACCCTGTTTGAAATAATAATTTGTGTTATTTTAATTAAATTAAAAAGAAGTGCAAGAGCAACCTTCCATGTTATAAGTATCAAATTTGAAACAATAGTTTGTCGTTTGTGGCTAAATATGAACGTTGACATGGGCCTTTTGGTAATTTTCAAGGTGGTGCACGATTTGTTTAAAAGATTTAATTTGCTTGGCGGAAAGAAGTTAAACTGAGTTGATTTGAATGTAACTTAACTGAAATGTATGAGGTTAAAATAAGTTACTTTGTGGAAAGTAACTTTACAAAAAGAAAGAAACAAAGTTGAATTTAAACTAAATAGGGTTGACCAAAACTGAAATTAAGCCAAATTGAACGTGGTTTTATCCGGGTGAATGGGTTTAGCCTTATTTAGTTTGGTTTTTATTGCAATTAGCTTTAGTTTTTCTTTTTACTTTATTTTATCTCAATTTAAATTCAATTTAACTTATTTCAATTCACCTTAGCTCTATTAATTTCAGTTTGGTTTAGCTCATCTTTACTCAATAAACTGAACTGCATTAAGTTCAGTTCAGCTCAACTCAAGGCCGTTCTCTCCTGTTAAGCTTCTTTCATATGAAAAACCATTGCCTATATAGTGTCCAATTCACTTCTCCACAATTCAAGTTAATTCAGCTTAGTTTCATTCTATTTAGTTTGACGCTTCAATCTCTTGTTAGGCTTTCAATTCAAAAGAACACGTCAAATTTGTTAATTTTGTGCTAAAGTTTTTAACATGTTAACTTCAACATTAATCATAGAGCAAATAATCATTAACTTTGAACACTTATTTTCAAGTCGAGTAAGGGTCATGCTTGACTGGCTGATACTTTTCTTGCTGCTTAATCTATTTTACATATACGAATATTAAACAACTTATGATGAGACAGTCTTATATTAAATTTATTATTATAAGACTTTCGATATAATAGGAAGTTATTATGTTGTTAACAGCTTATCTTTTTATGTCATTTGGTATTTATATACTCGTATTATCTTTTACAATATGTTAGTACGGAGTACATGAAGAGTAATGATGTCATATACTTTATACATAAAAACACAAATCGTAGGTCCATCATACATATTTCTTCCATCTCACACAGTAAATGAGAGTAAAGATTCGTTTCATTTATTTCTTCGATTTTGTATCTATTACTTTTAATAAATAATATTATATATTATTTGACTTACACATTATCTTCTATTACTTTCATTTGTGACCATATATCGAATAAGAAAACCATCCAAACTGTTCTAAAAAACACAAATTTTCATTGGTGACGAACCAATTTTGTTTTCAGCCGAAGCCGGACCAAATATGATCAGTTTAACAACAAATGTAACTATGTGATAAACAACCAATTATAACTATCTTTAATCCATTTTTAACTGAAGACAGAATTAATCCGTATTCATCTATTTTTTTTAAAAAAAAGGAGAGTGGAGAAATAAATAAGATCAAAATTGAGACACTTTACACACTAGTACACTGTACACCACTCACTACACAACACTACACAACACTGTACTCTTTATCTGCTCCAAAACCCCACAACCCTTTTTACAGAGCAAGTGAACAACATCCCCAACATTTCAAATCAACCCTTTCTTTCATCTTTCTTTTACTCATTTCAATCACACTCACTCAACTCTATCCTCCCTTTAATCCACCACCTAACAAACACAAATATCTCACATCTTTCTTATCAATTCTCTCACTAATCCCCTCCATTATCCCCTACCACAACCCTAACCCAAACTTAAAAAAAAAACTCAAATTTGCGTTATAACAAACACTTTTCATTATTTTAAAAAAACATCTCACAACCTGTAAGTGAAAGAGCAAATACGAGAAGGATTGTGAGAGATCTTTTAGAAAAGACGGCCATAAGTAAGGCTTAATGAAACTTTTTTAATCAAAAATAAAAACCCAAAAAGACTCTACCAAAAAATTAAATAAGAGAAGCACATTTATTAAAACAAAACCTCCTAAAAAACTGCATATTAAAAAACACACATACTATATTAACAAAATAAATCAAAATATGATCAACCATAAATCAAAACAAAAATGCAAAAAAATCTTAAATAAAATCCATGTATAAAAAATAACAAAAAAGAAGTCAAGTTTATTTTAAGAAAATGCCAAAAAGGCCAATATAATTAAAATAGAAACTCAAAGGCTTACCGAAAAAAAAAAACTCAAACTTTAGAAAAACAAAAAATCCGAAAAATCTCACATATAAGGAAAAAAAAAAGAACGCAAATAAGTCCATGTATATCTGAAAACAAAAGAAGTAACGCAATATTTACTAGGCTCCTTGAACGAATTTATCGTGAAATTAAATGAGTTTGTTTTTAATAAAAACTTTTATGCCTTAATATTGTTATATTTCAATTCGTTTCGTTATTTGTGTGTAAATCCACTACATCTAACAAACCGAGTGAAATAAGCCATATATCCGAAAAACGAATTAGATTTTCACAAAATTTTGAATGTATTGTGTTTCATTAAGTTATCGAGAGATCAATTTATCGTATCTCTTTATGTAATTTTCGTACCCTTTTACTATTGATTATCATTCAAATTGTCTATTTTATTAGGTACATATTTTAATAACAATTGTAACTATTTTAGATTTTTATCATATATTATAAATTTATAATCATTTTTGTTAGTATGAGTATTTTACAGTTTACATTCCCGTTTTATTACTCCCGTCTCTCCGAAGACCTACTGATTTCTAACTAAGGCAACAACCCTTTAAATAAATAAAATAACTGACATTAAGAATAGATAGACCACATTTCATTTCATTTGCTTCACTTAAAAACTACTTCACTCTTCGTTCTCCTTCTTCTCTTCTTCTCTTCATCAATGCGTCTCTCTTCAAGATCCATCCTCAGCCCGGCCCACCACACCTCAACCACCACCGTATCCTCCGCCGCACTAACCACCTCCCTAAGCCGCCGTATCCGCCGCAACGGCAGCCTCCGAGGCGCTGGACCCCACTCGCCGGCGTTATTCTCCGACAAAGACAACAACAACAGCAGCAACAACAGCCATGAACCCTCTTCTCCTAAAGTCACGTGCATTGGTCAGGTCAGAGTGAAAACCAAAAAACAAGGCAAAAAAATCAAGTTACGCGCTTGTGGGTCCCGCCGCGGCGCCACCGTACACGGCGGAGGTGGGACCCAGAGGTGGGTTCATTTTCGTTTGAGCATTTCTGAAAGTATATGTTGCTTGTTTCCTTGTAGTAAGCCTTCTTGCTTTACTGATACTAATACTACTAATAATAATAATATTGATTATAATAATGGTGAGGTGGAGGAGAGAGATAGTGGTGGTGGTGGGCCCATGTGTGGTGGGTTGTTGAGGTGGTTGGTTGAGGTGGAGGGAGGTGGGAAGAGGAGAAATGTTGAGTTGGTTGTTGGAGGAAGTGATGAGGTGGAGGAGAGAGAAAGAGAGGTGGTTATAGAGAGAGAAAGAGGGGTGGTTGTAATGGAGAGAGAAGGTTCTAGAAGGAGGTCAATTTTTGATGACATGGAATTTGATGATTTGTTTAATAATGGGAATAAGAATGTTGGGTGTAATAGTGGTGGTGGTGGTGAAGATGGTGGTGGTGAGGGTGGGAGGGTTAGTGTATGTGTGCCGCCGAAAAATGCGTTGTTGTTGATGAGGTGTAGGAGTGATCCAAGGAGAATGGCCTCGCTTTCAAGGAAATTGTCGGAGGAGGCGATTGGGGAGGGGAAAGGAGAGGATTGTGTTCGAGTTTGCGAGGAATTGGAGGTGGTGGGAATTGAGGAGAGTGTGGGATTGGATGAAGGTGGTAATTGTGTTCGAGTTTGCGAGGAATTGGAGGTGGTGGGGAGTGAGGAGAGTGTGGGATTGGATGAAGTTGATAATTGTGGGGGTGTGGTTGAGGGGAAGGGAGAGGATTGTGTTCGAGTTTGCGAGCAATTGGGGGTGGTGGGACTTGTGGAGAGTGTGGGATTGGATGAAGGTGGTGAAGGGTTTGGTGAGGTGGTTGAGGCAAAGGGCGATGATTTAGAAGTTTGTAGTGAAGAATTGGAGGGAGGGATTGGGGTGAGTGTAAAATTGGATGAAGTGGATGAATTGGAGCGGAAATTGGAGGGTTTAGAAGTCGGTAGTGAAGAATTGGAGGGGAGAATTGGGGTGGTTGAGGAGGGAGTCGATGAATTGGAGCGGAAAGTGGAGGATTTGGTAATCGATTGTGAAGTATTGGAGGGGAAGATCGAGGAGAGTGTGAAATTGGATGAAGTTGAGGAAGAAATTGTGGGTGAAGTTGATGAATTGGATCGGAAATGGGAGGGTTTAGAAGTTGATTGTGTAGAATTGGAGCGAAAAATGGAGGAAATCGATGACGGTGAAATACAAAAGGAGATTGAGGATATTGATGAGGGTGTCGGAAACAGTGAAGAAACTGAGGAAGAACAGCGCGTTGAGGTTTGGGAAGCGAAGGTGATCGGAGATAATTCAGTGGAAAGACAGAATAATACTGAGGTTAGCGAGAAAGGGGAGCAAGGTTTGCAGCATGTGGAAGAATATTGTTTGATGGAAGACGAAAGTGTAGCAATCGAGCGTTCAATTGAGATGTTTGTAGTTGAAGAAAAGATGAAAGAAATCGAAAGTGAGGAGGTTTATGTTGAATTGTCAGAGGATCAAGCAATAGAGATGAAAGAGGAGACGGAAGAGACCGAAAGAGATGAAAGTTATGAGCTTTTTACTAATTCGACAAGTTCTTCTACATCATCAGAAGTGTCGCAAGAATTAGACCTGAAACAAAAAGAAGTTGAAATCGAAAACGGTGCAATTGAAGGCGAAGAAGAAGCGACCTCAGCGCGGAAGTCATTGGAGAAGAAAAATAACAGGCAAATGTTGCCAGATTGTTTACTGTTAATGATGTGTGAACCAAAGTTGTCAATGGAGGTGTCTAAAGAGACATGGATATCGTCCACTGATTTTATCCGGTGTTTACCGGAGCGCCACCGTAGCAAGAAATTAAATAAAACAGACTGCTCAGATGATCAGTCTAGTGTTGGCAATAAAAAAACGAAGCCAGCTGCTGTAACGGCTCAGCCGGCTCAGTTACCTGAACCACGTGTAGGTTACCCGGGTATCCATCCGGGTAGGTCTTCAATATCGTTCCCAACCGGGAGAGGCTCGGTGGCTAACTTAATTGAACAGAAGCTGGCTAAGGTCGAGGTTGGAGTCGGGTATGAGCCGTTGGTCTTGCCACGGTGTAAGTCTGTACCAATGAAATCAGCTAAATTTCTGCAGCCAGAGTTAGCTTGTAGCATGTGGGGACGAGAGAATGGACGAGCGCTTGAGCCACATAGACCGGCTACTTGCGGTGTTGGCGCGGCTGGGATCGGCTTCTGAAATAAGCCGCGCCGGTTCTTTAACGGTTCATTTCATTTGTAAATTCAACTTATTTTCATGTTCTGTTGTTTGCTTAGTTGTTACATATCTTGAGGCATAGTATTGTATCACTAGTAGATTAGTGTAGTAGGTTTTGCAACATGGGATTTGTTATGTTATGTACTTATGTACTTTAGGTCATTATTGTATGTGAGGACGATCGAACTCGAGCTAGGTTATATTCACTTGAATCTTTGTTCGAAATTATTTCGCTTTTAATGAATGTGTGTACTTTTGCAATCGTATCGACAACTTTAGGTATTTTTTTTTCGCGAGATGGCGAATTGTTCTAGTTGCGACCTATGTTACTCAGATTCGACTAATCGTGTCGACGTTACTCAAATGCCCAATTTGGTAGAATAGGAAGAATGCCCATAATCCCATATGGTCTTGAATGCATTCTGAGGTATGAAGATCAATCATTTACTTCAATAGACATTCCTAACAGTGGTGATCATTGGGACCACATTGTGAGTTGTATTATTGATGAGGTGAGTGATCAGTTACTAGTACTTAATAGTCAAGATTGGTCCATCATGTAAGACCATAATGTACTCGATTGTCATTTCATATCACAACTTATCTTAATGTGAGCTAATAAGTCATGTTGAATCGCTCCAATTAGTCTCTCCTAATACAGATATATCTGTCTTAATGTGAGCTTTTGTCTTATACGGAGTATATGCAAAATGGTATGCAAATGAGAGTTTGTGGAATCGCTTTCATGTCAAAAGGTAAATAAGTCTCTTAGCTCGGAGATCATTATTGTAGAAATCCGGGAACTCGTTACATAGTGAAAAAAAGGTTAATAAGATCGAAGTAGTTTCTTTATTTCTATGACGGTTTTATAGGTAAGATTAACCCGTTAGCTGCTTACATAGCAAAATAAGAAATACGAGTACATAATAATCCGGGCGAATATCGGAATCAGATAATGGAGCAATGTTTTCAAACCTCATTCATGGGATGCAAGACTAGGTTGCAAATGCTTTTACTCAGTGGATTACCTTTCTTTTTTTCCATCTTTTCAGTTTGCATGTAGAAATTTGCTGCTTTATTTCTTCAAAAAAAAAAAAAAATTGCTGCTTTATTGATTTGCTAGTGATTGTTGCAGGCAATCAGGCAATCAGGCATGATATAAAATGTGCTACCATATAAAAGCTGTTTATATGCATCAGAAAGTGGGAAATAAGAAAGTGGCCAATGTAAGAGTTACAACTTCTTGTATGAAACCGTTTCGCTGTGAGACTCGTTACCCGTAATTCTGTGAACATAAATTACGATCATGAAATATAAGTCGATTTAAAATTTCGCTTAATAGCGGAGAAGAGATAACAGCTGTAACTGACCAGCATTTAATACGAAAAATACAGCTAGTGATGATACTACAGTAGTTGTGTTCAGACTCTGAAGAGTGATTAAAATGGATTTTTACAAAATATATGCTACAAGAAAAACACAACTCTACTCTAGGAGAGTGTATATCAGGAAATTTGATCGGTATCGTTAGTGTCTTTATTGTTTGGGCTTTGAGAAGACAGGTCAGGGGCAGGGGTAGTAGCTTCCTCTCTGTCAGTAGTTTTTATATTGCCATCGGCGGAGTCTTTAAAAAGCGAGTTGAGAGTAAGTTGTCCTGAATACAAGAATAAACCGATAGAATTGATCCCGAATACAAATGTCGCCAAGTAACACATTCCGTTGATGATAGTCCTGCACATGGGAGTGAAAGGGTTCAGGAGTTCTGTCACCCGATGATCTTGAGAGAACCAAAGTACCGAGTATTTCTTACTTACCTTATTGTTACAGTAATCTGCCGAACCTGAAATTTGGGAAAAACAAGCGGTCATCTTTCAATCACACAAAAAACCTCATGAAGACCGGGAACACAAATCGTAGTAAAAACTACAACATATTTGAGACGATATATTCTTTTGAGGCGTAAACGGAGCTGTAACCTATAAGGGCAGTTTGATGTAGACGGATTTCATAACCCTCAATGAAGTTACCGGCTAAGGTAGCTGATATCGATTGAGACTATCTCTTAAAATTATAATTATGTGTGTAAATGACCATTCTCCCATGACGACTCTGTTGGATACATGCTTCATTCATAGCCTATGTTCCTCTTCTTCTGATTCCCCCACGTACTTGTGTACGACACTCGGACAAGTATATGACACTTCGACACCTCATTCTAAGCCAAAATATGCATATTTTCCATAAAAGTGTACGAGTTCGACACTTGGACACGCACCCATGTCGGATTTCTAAACGAGTCTGAACAACATAGTTCATAGCTATTTGGTCCCTATAAACCTTACTCCATATATATGATCAGCAAACAACAACTAACTATGGTTAGATTGATCCCCCGTGTCCCTCTCATCATTTGTTTCGAAAATGGTAGATTTATCTAGTTTTCGATACTGGAACATACTCCGTATTTCAGAAATAGAACCTAAGCTTATCTAACATTGACATGCGCAAATGATAACTAATACGGAGTAGAATTTTCGCTAAAGCAACTATCCAGAAAATAGCAATGGCATCCGCTTCTCTAATAATGTAGCCTCAGAAGAAAAGTGTAGAGAAGGGACAAACCGAGTAGGTATCAGATAGAGTTTGGCGATTAAGACCAGCTTCAATAGTAGTAGTAAACTTGTACAAAATTAGCGCAATAACACCAGCTGCAATTCCTCCCAAAATAGCCTGAACTGGGGACGGGTCCTTTTTAGCAGGTTCAATAGAGATTGTTCCCATTGCTTTCAAGCTATCCAATGCCTCCTCTTTCAATGACTTTACACCCGTGGACCTCACTCTCTACGATCACAGCAGTTTTCATGGTATATTAGCATTGCAAACAAAAGTCTTGCAGGAAAATTCTGCGTTTACCTATTACACTTCGGAATAAGCGTACAAAATTTCACTTTTTTGCATACAACAAACTTGGTAACGTTGTTTTTTTTTTTTGGTGCGTGTGAAGGGAGCCACAAGGCAAATCTGTCGCAAAAAGATTATGAACCCAAGTAGTGAATACCGCCTCTCAGACACTCAGTTGCTTTACCATGTCATGTGGTTAAAACTTAAAACTAGTTGACATTTTCACTTACGCTCAGCAAGACAGCAATTACAAGAGGCATTGAGCATGGAACTGAATAATAGGCGGCATACACATTTCACAGGGATACTTAATCTAGAAAATCGAGACTATGTTTCCTAGGCTCGCAATATGTCCACATAAATAAGAACTACGTAACAATGTACTGTACTATTCAGTTGACAATAGAAACAGAAACCGTTTTTGAAAAGCCTCACAATTGATTCGAGTAGCAATTGCTCTATGTCAAAAACTGACTAGTGTTAATCCTACAATATCATAAGCAAGACACAAACTTTTGACAGTGAAATACAGTAACAGACAACATTACCCCCCGTAACTCAAAAGGCTCCTGCAAATGACAGTATAAAGGTTGTAGGACGTACGCAGCCTTGCCCTTATGTTAAAGGGCTCAAAATGCAGGCTTCCGAATGACCCATAATGAAAATTGAGTCGAAAAAATGCATCACATTACAAAGTTCAATTCTTTTTGAAAGTTTAATCAAATGCATATGATTATGATCAACAAGAATCCAACTTTTCAACTTCCAACCAATTTACAAAACCCATACAATAACACTACCCCAGTCTTATCCTTGTGTTAGCAACATTGTGTCGAGAATTGTATCAAATGACTGGTACTTCATAATAGAAAGAAGCGCAATAGCAAATTTACAAAACCACTCATCCTAATAAATTGTAAGACCAATTCTCATGGGAGACGAACACTTCTCGTCACAAGCTGAAGCTAGACAACCAATCAAATGCTCGAATCCGATTGTAAGACGGTCTTATTATATAATTTGCGCATCTACCCAATTCATCAAAAGAAGTGATAAACCAAACACAATCAACAAACTAAAGAAAAAGAAATAATTAAATGCTGAGTGAATAAATACCAGCTCCTTAGCACGTTTAGCTCTACGACGAACAGCCCGAAAGAGAAAGACAGAAATAGCCCCAGTGAGAAGCACACTAGTGGTGATTTGAAGAGGGGTAGGATCGTCATTAGTTGCAAAAATGGAGGGAAGATCAGATGACATTTCAATGGGCCCATCTTCTACAACTGCTAACAGTCTTGTGTTTCTGAATTGTGTTGAGTGAAGTGAAGTGGGATTTTTAAGTGAAGTGTGTTTAGAGAGAGAGTGAGTTGATGGTGGAGGAGGAGAGAGAAAGGTGTTTGGAAGATGAAAATGTATGGATTTCAACATTTGTGAAGGGAGTTTGCTTCAATGGTGGCTAAATTTGAGATAGAAAAATGAACAACAATGAATAAAATTGTTGTAAATTATCTTTTGATTATTTTTCCGGATTGTAAAACATCAACGACGTTTTAGTAAACATCGACGACGTTTTTCATAAAAAAGACGATACTTGCCCTTTTCCTTTATCTCTCTAAACACATTCTCTCCAAAATTCATCAAAACCCACTAAATTAAAACACTCATCCTCTCCCACCACCCCCACCGCCACCACTGCCACCACTGCCGCCGTCCCCCCTTGCCGTCTTCCCGCCGGACGACCGCCGTCCACCTGCTCCGGTATGTATTTCTTCTCTTTTTTTTTTTTTTTTTTGTAGATCTACTTATATTGTTCTTGTATTTGTGTTTACTATGTTTAAATTTGTTTGTTGTTAGTTTTTGTATTAATTAAACTTGTAGTTATTTGGTTGTTGTTGTAATTAGTTGTTGTAATTTGTTTTGTCTTAGTTTTTAATTATTTCATAATATGTTTGTTTTTGTTCTTGTTAGATTTGTTGTAAAATCAATTTGTTAGTAATTTGTTGTTAGTAATGTTAGTAATTTGTTGTTAGTAATTTGTTGTTTGTGTTGTAATTTGTATGAGAAATATGTATAAAGATAGAATTAATCGGTTTTATTTTCGAGTTTTTCATCCCGATATGATGAAATTTGGAGGAAAAAAAATTTTCCCCCATGGTTGGACAACCAAATCACACGTCCAACCATGGGGGAAAAAAATTTTCCCCCAAGTTCCACCATGGTGGGACGTGTGGTTTGGTTGTCCTACCATGGTGGGATTAAATTTCTGGAAATCCACCATGGCTGGACAACCAGATCACACGTCCCACCATGGTGGAAATTCCAGAATTTTCATCCCACCATGGTGGGACGTGTGATCTAGTTGTCTAGCCATGGTGGGATTTCCAGAATTTAAATCCTACCATGGTTTGAATTTTTTGATTAAAAGTCCGTCCATGGTTAACCCAAATTTTTTTTTTTAGTTTGTTAATTAAGATGATTAATTTAATTTTTTCGATGCTAATATGTTTTTGGAATATTATTAACGCTTATTTGAATGTTTTAATTGTGTAAATGCAGATGGGTGATCGAGGAAAGAACGTTATGGTTCCCGAAGATCGTACGGTGAACCGTAGAGTCACGGCTTCAAAGCGTCGTATTGTTTTTCGGTGTAGTAGATCTAATCCCGTTAGTAGCGGTATTTCTGACATGGAGAGGTCGGAGGAGGTAGGAGGTAGTGTTCCTGAGATTGTTCATGGTCACGAGGAAGCGGAAGATGATATTGTTGACGAGGGTTTGGTGGACACCGAGTCTGAGGGCGAGGAGGATATTGTTCAGCGGTCCGTACCTTTATCGAGATTGGAGGTACCGTTGTCTCAGAGGTTAGCTCGGGACTCCTTTGGTCGCTATTCTAGGTTGGATGATGGTTCGCAGAGGGAGCTGCGGAAGAAGCCGCGCAGCGATAGTGATTGGCTCCTTAGAGACCCAGTTTCTGGTGGGCCCCGTAACATATCGGTGTTACGCAGTTTTGGGGGGCATGTGGCATATAGTAGTTGGATTGAGACCGAGGAGGCTAGGTCCTTTATTAAGTGTTACGAGAGGCTGAGTTATGTGGATGGGTTAGGGAGCATGGAGGTGCCGGTTGATGTTGTTAGGAGGTTTCAGCTGACTGGGTTGACTGGGTTGACGATGTGCTGCACGACAGCTTTGGATGAGAACCTTCTTAGCGCTTTCATAGAGAGGTGGCAGCCGGATACCAACACTTTTCATATGCCTTTCGGGGAGATCACTATTACGCTTCACGATGTGGAGGAGATTCTTGGGATCCGGCCTACTGGTACGAGGGTGTTTGTTCGAGGTACCTCCGTTGCCGGTTCTTCGAGGGAGGAGGCGGGGTTGAAGAGGGCCGTGGCAGGTTTTTTTGGCAAACCTCCCGGAGAGGTGGCACCACCGTTATATAAGGGTGGTGGCTTGTTGGTGTCAGCTTTGAGGGCTCATATCAAGGAAGGGACTGAGCAGGACTCCCTACGTGCTTATTTGATATTGTTGTTGGGACAGACTTTGTTTGTGGACAAGTCTGGTGATAGGGTGTCAGCTCAGTTGTTACCCTTACTTGATGATCTGGAGCAGGTTGGAGAGTATGCTTGGGGTGCCGCTTGTTTGGCATATCTGTACCGGCAGCTAGGCATGGCATCGCGACGGGAGGCTCGCGGTGTTAGTGGGTGTCTGCCCTTATTGCAGGCATGGATTTACGAGTACTTCCCCCAGTGTCGGCCACACGGGGGAGATTATTTGGAGGGCAGGCCACGGGTGGATGCTTGGAGGCACGTTCCTCGGTTTAAGGGCGACATTGACCATTTTCAGATGTGGCGTGTTAGGTTGGACGGGTTTACCAGGGAGCAGGTTAGATGGACGCCTTATTGGACGCGTATGCCGAGTTCTGCGAGATATTCTCGCTATTCCGGCTATATTCGATATCAGTCCATTGTTGAGCCGTACCAGCCTGATCGTTGTATGCGCCAGTTTGGGTACATTCAGACTATCCCGATGCCTATGCCTATCCCATGTACCGAGTACCGTCCAGCAAAGAACGGTTATAATGTGGAGTTTGGTCGGGAGCCCGATACGATGTGGGGCCACGAGACTTCCTTGGTGAACTTCAAGAGTCGGTCTCGACGAGCTACGATGCCTTTCGAGGTATCTCGAGACTATGAGAGATGGTACGATGATATTTCTCACCGATTCTATTTTCCACCATCGGACCGTCTTCATTTTATGCGTCCACCTTTCCACGCTGAGCCAGAGGTAGCCGTTGCACTTAGTAGGCAGTTCTCAGAAGTCTATCGTTTACCTACTCCGGAGATGCAGCAGCAGCAGTTGGATATTTTGTTTAGTCAGATGAGCATGTACTACGATACCCATGATCAGGGTAACTAGTACCGGATATTTATGCATTGTATTTGTTTTCTTCGGTTTTATGTAGTATTGACTTATCTTTTATTTAATTAGTTATTTGTTTTTATTGGTTTGTTGATTTATTTACTTTTATTTATATTATTGTTGTATTGGCCACAACATGAAAACCCTAAAATTTTGTCTATTTAAACCCTTTACCCAACAATTTATTTCCACACAACTCACTATCTTCTCTCTACTCTTAAAATATATTACTCCTCTTATACTACACTTTAATCATGGTGATGACTAACATTCAATTAGTGAATTATTATCAAAATAAAATTAACGAGATAGTTAACGAGTTTTCCTTACTATTCGACCGCCTTATGATAGTTAACGTCAGTTGAGTTGTCACATCATGCTCAGAACTTTATTAAAGTCGTCAGTTGAGTTGTCATATCATGCTCAGAACTTTATTAAAGTCGTCAGTTGAGTTGTCACATCATGCTCAGAACTTTATTAAAGTCGTCAGTTGAGTTGTCACATCATTTTCGGAACAAATTCCCAGCCTGACCTCTATATAAGGAGCTCACTCCACCATCATTTTTCACAAAACTTACTATCTCATCTACTATCTCTATACCACTCGGTCTTGTAGATGTTCAGGGTTTTGGCATTGATGGCGCGGTTCACGTGCCACCGACACAATAAATGACTAGAACCGGGAAACACCTCCCTAAGAGCGGCGATCAAACCCAACTCCCGGTCGGTGACGAAGACGGTAGGGGAAACAAAGACAGGTGCAAGAATGTCCGACAACCGCCTCAAAATCCACGTGTAGGAATCCTCGGACTCCGTAGAAACAAGTGCACAACCAATTAGGAACGAATTCCCGGTCGGGGTAACACCAACAATCTCAACCAGTGGATTCTTATAGGTGTTTGTCTTGTAAGTAGAATCAATGAGCACAACATAATGATAGGCTCGGAAAAGCTGCACGGCTACGGGATGTGCCATGAATATATGAGAGATCTGTCGTGTCTCCGGATCACTCAAATGCCACATCAAATAATGTGCTTCTACCGCAAGAGCAAACATTTGTTGAGCCGTGTTCCTTCCACCCCTAAATTCCCGCCTCAGTTTCTTCGTCTCGTTATATATTTGATTATTTGACGGTTGAGGTTTAGCCGGCGTTCTTTGGTGAAGAGCGTTCTTGATGTCTTTTGGAAGCACACCGGCCTTAACCTGTTGCCTCACATACGCTTTCTCCTCGTCATCCAAAGCCGCAAAATGACGATCACCATCCTTGTAAACCACTTCCTCGTGATTGTGAAACCCTTTACCCTCGGCGGTGATTATGTTCCAAACTGCACCGCTATCGTCACCTTGCCGAGGGTAGTTCTGCACGGCTCGGATACGGAAAGTGCATCCACACTTATTCGACCCACGACGCTTCTCAGGATTATCAATTGGAGGAGGTCTACCATACCTTGAACATCGAAAGTAAGATGCCAACAACCCGTCTTTTCTTCTGTTTTTTGCCCCATTATTTGCTTTAACCAAAGCAAAACCATGATCCATTGCAATCCTACTCGCCCAATTAAAGGCATCATCGCGGGTAACAAAACCTAACGTCGTTTCAAAAAACGGATTGTAATCGGTGTTATTATTCCCAAATTCCTCAAACGAGTCCTGTTCAATGCAAATACGTCGCTAATTAGACATTAAATAATTAATATATATTAGTAAAACATGATCTACATACGTAAAATGTTATTAATCATGACTATAAAAAAACGATATCATCTCACCATGGGTAGATGAAGAACTGGATGTCATAAACCATGGTCAAACCTCCATTTCACAAGTCTGACCATGGTGGGACTTGTGAACTGGAGGTCTGACCATGGTCAGACATCCATTTCACACGTCCCACCATGGTCAGACGTGTGAAATGGAGGTCTGACCATGGCCAGACATCCATTTCACACGTCTGACCATGTTGGGACGTGTGAAATGGATGTCTGACCATGGTCAGACCTCCATTTCACACGTCCCACCATGGTCAGACGTGTGAAATGGATGTCTGGCCATGGTCCATGACATACAGTTCTTCATCTAACCATGGTATTTTTTCCTAATTATTTTTTAAAAACCGCAATTGAATTTTAACTAACTAAGACGTTACGTAAATCAATTAAGTTAGATAAGTATAAACAAACAATTAACGGATTCCGGGAAAAAAAAAAATTAACAAACGTAAAATTTGATTAATATGTGAACATACCGAAGAGTGTTCGTCCCCCATGATAAGCGATTTAGGAAAATTGTTGTTGTTGGATTTAGTCAAATTGTTGTTCTTGTACGATTTTAATTTTTTTAGTTGAATTTAGTTGTTTTGATTTTTAGAGAATTAGAGAAGAGAGAGATAAGAGAGATAGAGAGTATAATTCATTAAGGGCATTATCGTCTTTTTTATGAAAAACGTCGTCGATGTTTCCTAAAACGTCGTCGATGTTTACCAGGCGCCTTATTTTTTTAGGGGGTGGAGAAGTATTTTAAGCATTGGTTTCATGGTTTGGACTTTGGACTCTTTTTTAGATTATTAAGTCATGATTAGTCCATAATTTTGGACTTGGACACGGGTCGAGTTAAGGCCGTGTTGAGCTAGCCCGAGGTGGTCTGGTCTCCTCTAACCAAGCATGGACAGCGCGTCTGATGGGCCGGCTGGGCTGGCTCAGGCTTGGTCCTAGCCGACCCATCATCACGCTGATCATATTTTTTAATTTTTTGTGGGCTTGGATAGGTCGGGTCTTACCGGTCTTGGCCCTGAACCTTACCGTTGGTCTTCGAGGTTAAAGCATGTTGCATGACGAACATAACAGGCAGCGTAAACATTGACTCGATAACACGGGTTGGCTGGGTCGAGCCAGACTAGGTCGTGCAGTTGGCCACGTTTACTCTACAGGTCATGGATTTGATGGGACGACATATTCATCTTAAATTTAAAATGAGCCAAATAAAATAGAAGGCGATAGTGGAATGTTCAGGGACTGATTTAAAGTTTGTCCCATCTATCCAAATGAGATTTTATTTGGTCTAGTATAATAGATATGTCCGTCATAAGAGATAACTGAGAAGTAAAATGTAAGAGGAGGTGAATTGTAATATAATGAAGAAAATTAACCATTTTGATACAAATGTACTGTATTATCTTAATTCAATCATTATAAGTCTAAGAGTTTTCAATCTTGAGGTTTTTTCTTATCGGTTTACCTTTTTTTTTAGGAATGTCTTTGATGTATACATTAGGCATTAGCCATTTACTTGCAATAAGTGGACTATATATCTGATGTAGTATCACATATACTGTAGTTTTTGAGCATTTTAATAAAGTTTCCGAGTTTTGTATAAAAATAATGACTTTTACTATAAAGTTTTTAAGTTCATTCATTTGAACATTAAGCTCAAGAAATTACAAGAGAACTCAAAAAACATTATATATAAGATTTAAAATGTAACTTATAAAGTTTAAAAAACTCGAAAAAAATATACGAAAACTCAAATTCATATTAACATGAGGTAGTACTTTGGACTTTTATTTATCAAAACCACTCTCTTTCAAGCAATTTATTCACAAGTTTTCATCATACAATTTATCGGGACTGATAACGAGATTGTCACAAACCTTATTATCAAATAAACCGACTTACTAAATGAGTAATAGACAAGTTACGAACCTTGCCCTATAACCTAACTAGAACTATAAATACACCTGTTGTGTTTAGGGTTTGAAGGAGAGTAGATGAAACAAGTCAAAAAACCTCATCCTCTTACTACCAAATTGTAGGAGAATGGAATAAATCACAAAAAAGATTTTATCATCTCCCTACGAGATTAAGTCGATAAGACCCTCGTAGTACTATCAAAACCCTAACTTTTAGGATGAAATCAAAAGATCTACGAAAATTATAACCTTCAATCTTTCAATTATAAAATAAAATCTTGTTTCCCATATTATTTGTGTATCAAATTTTATGTCTTATAGGAGCCCAACAACAAGCCACAAGATTCTTAGCTTTTTATACATCAATCAAGTGGTAATAACTACTTTTATGAGTTGTTTACAGAGTTTCACCTTTTAATATATTATTTATAGATTATAAACTAATAATTTATTATTTTTCAACATTTCTTATCATTGTATTTGATTAAAAGAAAAAAAAAATTAAAACAACAAAATTACTAGGAGATTTAAGTAATGTTGTGAAAGGTATATTTGAATGAAATATTTTTCTATACAAAACAAATAATTTTTTTTTGTAGTTTTTTTAATAGCATATCCTTTATCTAATTGGCGAATAGACAGAAAATAGAGGAAGATCAAAATTATACGTTGGTAAAAATAGTTAGTTTGCAAGTTAAGTTTCCTAATAATTTAGTTTATTTCACAAAAAAATTATAAAAATCATTAGTAGCTAAAACAAACAATTGTGGTTAAAGACTAAAGATCAACACTCTTGGCGAACATTAGAAGCAACCGCTCGAGCCCAAAACTTGATTTGAGCCTTCATATCTTGGGTCGATGAGGCCTTATGATCAGCCCATTTAGGGACCGTGGCCGGCTCAAACGAAGGCGATGACGGTTTTCGCCGCGGTTCCGAGACATTGGGCCACTTCATCCTACTAACTTGTGGATCAAGACTAGCTTTTCTTTGCAGTCCAGGAAGTTTATGGGTCATATTTGGGCCTACGTCGTTATCCAATGAATAGCCCAAGTCGTTGACCCTTTGCAATTCCTTACTTGGGCTTTTTTGCGACTTTTTATTATTAAGTGATTCTATTTTGGGATGGATGTTCTTGTTGGGCTGCTCTAGTTTTTTCATTGTTTTGTTCTTGGAGTTGATACCACTTTGCTTTGTACCCTGTCAATAAGATAAAGTCTGATGTAAAACCGTTTTAGGTAAACAAAACTTATAATATGATTTAGAATAATCTTATACAAGTAATAGTTTATATACCTTATTTAACACTATTTTGTTATATGAGTTACACAAGTTATTATAGTGTCGTAATACATCGAACAACGATCTTACAAGTCATGATCAACCAACTCTACTCAAGATTTTATTGTAAATCATAAAATTACCACAACTTAGTTGCACCGACAATCTTAAATTTCATCAATTTTACACTTCATCCATTTGTTTTTAGAATATTCATGGTTGGAAATTAGGGGATTTAAATATGTTGGAAATTTAGAGGGAAGTTAATAATAATAATGCCATGAACTAAAAAGATAAAACAAAACTTAAAAAAAATAAACAAAAACAAAGCAAAAGAACAAGATCAAGATTTCATTTGATATACCTTAGAAGTGTATTTAGGTGGCAACAAAGAAGAATCCATAGAAGCTCTTCTACTCAACTTAACCATACCAAGAGGACCCTTCTCTTGCAAAAAAGGCGATAGCTCTACCGACACTTTCCTACCATTACTAGCACCATATTGAACTTCTGGCGCCACACTTAGACCTTTACTCGCCCCCCTACAAGGAGGCAAAGACGGAGCCCGGTCCAATCTTTTTCTAGGCATTGGCATTGCTTGCCTTATCAAATCACCCATCCTTGGCTCCTCATGATCTTCCTCTTCATCTCGAAGCTCGTATTTTTCGTCTTTGCCTAAGGAAACCGGAAGTGAAGGCGTTCGAAGAAGGGCATTGCTTGTTTTTAAATGGTGATTATAATTATAATCTTCATTTGTGCTTGAGCTAGTACAAGGGTCAGAGTTACACCTTACTATAGTTTTTAGTAATTTTGATTTGTTTTTCAATGTGTTACCAAAAAACCAAGTGTCTTCTAAAAGGTTATTGATTTGCTCTTTATTTTGTTCCATGAGATTTTTAGCTTTATTTAGCTAAATGAATGTAAACTAAATAAGCTTTTTTTTTTTTGGTATGTATGAAATTTATCCTTTATAACACAAGACAAGATATTAGAATTGGATACATGTAGAAAAGAACCCATATAGGAGATCTAAGTTTAATGTATGGTGTTTAATAAATTAGTTGTGAATGGAGTAGTTTGAGTTGGCCATGTGAGCCCGACCAATCATTTTTTCATATAATATAGTGTTTTTAATGGTGTGGTACTACTACTATTATTTTCGGTTTGTCACCTTCAGAACGGAGATATCCGTTTTGTAGTTAAGACAGGTCAAGTATACGATTTTAGATAGTTGAGGCAAATATTTGTTATTTTCTAAATATTTATTATTTTGTCTCATCTATGTAGATGATTAATATTTAACCCGTTTCAACTATAAAACAGACCCGTTTGCGTCAAACAAAAATTGGTGTATTTTATATAGTAGATCGAGCGGAGTAGTTTATAAGAGTATACAACCACTACTAGCCGCTAGCCCTCTAAGAGTGCCACAAAGTATATAAAGTACTACATAACTAATTGAAAGCTTGCTTAATCATTCAATTAAGCTATTTTTATGATTCTTTTCAAGGAAGATAAAAAAAATCTTATTTTATGATTAGTATAGAATTTGATAATCAATCTATAATATGTCACAACTCACAAGGGTTACGAATTTATTTATCTATAAAGGTATTTTATACTAAAATTTGGAATTATAACAAAAAAAAATAAAGATAAATAAAAAAAGAAAACGCAAAATTTTAGGTAGCAGCGTAAGACAATATAATCTGATAACATTGTTATTTATATGATTTTTAAGCTAAGAAGATGTTAACACAAATTATTATGAAATGCAAACTAGTCTTGTGAAAAGTAGGCTAATTGTCTGAGTTTTAGGTACATCAAATACCAATCTAATCGAGTTTATATGTAATTTTTTTGAGCTTTTAAAATTTTTTAGCTACATTTTAATATTTTAGGTGTCAAAATTAAAATCTAAATGAGCTTATATGTATTGTTTTTGAGTTTCATTATAATACTTTGAGTTTAAAATTTATATAAAGAAGCTCATATTCTTTTCAATAAAGCTCGTAAAATATACATATAAGCTCAACTTTTTTGATATAAAACTCCAAATCTATGCTACCAGCTGTATACAACTGGTTGTATAATCAACTAATTAACCTTCAATAACCTCGATTTCTCTCGTAGTAAGTGCTCTCAGAAAAAGATAACGATTGATCAAGAATTTAGTTCTACCATCCTTTCCCATGAACAAAGATTCAATCATTCAGCCCCTTACCTCATAGAGTTTTTGATGAAACCTAAACATTTATATACAAATTTCACACTTAATGCTTATTCTTTCTTAACATTTAATGATAATTTGTTACTCCTTCCGTCTCCATCATTTGTTTGCTTCTGATTAAGATACCCCTCACAAAGAATATAAAAGACAAACAAATAAATGAGACGGAGAGAGTATATAAAGACGGGGATAAGATTTGTAGATGAAATAATGAGATATTTTTGTCAAGTGAAGGAATAATGAGAGGATTTATTGCTTAGAATGTAGGAAGGACTAAATGAAGCGCATAGTAAGGCAATGCCAACTAACATATCATGTGCTTTTGCCTTTCTTTTGTTGCTTTGTAGAACCACCACATAAATAAAATACAAGGGGCTGCCAATATATTCTACAGTAGTTTTGTTATTTTGTTGTCAACAATAATAATGTGATAAACTGATAATAATTACTAATTGTCACTTGGTTTAGTATATTTCTTCGGAATCGTTTTAACTATCTTAGCAAGTAAAGTCACTAAATAATTACGTTATTAGTTATTATACGAGCCTAAAACTCGTCGATACAAAAACAGCCTTTGATTGCCTTTAGTTACAAACTTTTGAGCAGTCATATAATTATTGTAATAATAATACTTTAGTTTTAGCAACTATGTCGGGTTTTAAGAATATGATGGTCTTTTATGGTTGACATTTATGTTTTTTTTATTCGTAAAAACTAAAAAGTTTCTACGAGTTTCCTTAAAGCCTGAGATTTGGATTAATTTCAAACTGTTATATTGAGATTTATCTTTTTACGTTTTGTTTTTTGTGTTTAATTTTGACATATTGTTAGTATGATTTCATAAGGTTTATAATTTTCCTCATTTTAAATTTCTTTTAAATTTACATTTTTACTAACATTATAATTTTTCTCACTTCTATGTCATCTTACAATAATATAAAAAGGCATGTTGAACATTTTATTGAGTGACACATGACACAAGTAATGACCCTCTTATTTCGCCATTTGGCAAACCCCTTATTTATTACTCGGTAATAAAATAAAAAGGCTAGGTTGAGGAGTCCACGTGGCACTATGTAAGCAAAACTAAAATAAGCTTTCTACATATTCTCGGCTAATTACACAACAAAGAAGGCAAAAAGGTAAGAAAATAATAAAGTCAATGGTTAATTATAACCTCACTCAATGTACCTTCTTAAACTTCCAGTAAATTGAAATTTTGAACGGTTGTTTTAATCACCTTCATTACTCCATAATCAAGCCCCTCATTAACCATTACCCATACAAATCCCCATTTAAAAACGTTGCCTCACATATATATCTTCATAATTGATTCCATATCTTATCACGTCAACATTCTCATGCTCTCTTATCATTTCCACAATTAATCACTTTTGAAAGTTCATGTTTTAACTATTTACAAAAATCTAACTAAACTTTATTTTGTGTTGTTTTTTCAGGTTTTTCACGCATGTGATTGAAGATTGGAAATATGGCGTTATGTAAATCATTGCTCTACTGTTTCTTTGTTTATTTTTAATTTGAATTTAATTTTTCTTATTGTTACTCCTCTTGACTTTTATTTACATATTTACTCTTTTTATCTTACCCTGCGTTTTGTTCATAAGTTTCGATTTGATTCGATTATGAAATGTCTTTTATTTTGTTATTTCTATATTCTACTTAAGAGTATTTCGTTATTTTTCTTTTTGTATGTTTCATGAATTATTGTCTAGAGGTTAGAGAATTAGATATAAGAGCCTAAGAGAAATGGTAAGGTATTATTCTATCAAAAATTACAGAATACGACTGTCTCAAGGCGTGAGAAGCTCCATTTTTATCGAAAAAATATTAATATATATATATAAAAATATAGAATAAGACGGTCTCAATCACGAGACTCTTAGACGGTCCACTTTTATAAAAGAAAAACTATTAATATACTGCTAATAAATGAATTGTATTTTTTTTTTTACAGAATGCGACCGCTCAATCGCTCATAGTGTGAGAGTAGTGAGACTCACGCAATAATTAATGTTATTGTCGCTTTAAACTTCCAATTTGCCTTTCATTTAATTAATACCTCTTTTAATCGCCAATGTACAAGCGGAAATATCTTTTAATTATAAAATATTATTGTTACCACTCAATTTAAAAATGTCATGGTAGTTTTTATTTCCTTATCACTACGTTGAGTATATTGCTTAACAAAAAGTCTTATGATTTTATTTACTTGGTTTGAACTTTGAATTGGTTTAATTATTGTACTCAAGTATACAAAGGTTGTGGTGAAATGGAATGAAGTGAATATAACATTGTTGACAAATTCATCTTTTTTAAAAGAAATAAAATGTTAGTTTAATTTATTACTTATCCGTTGCAATTATTTATTTGCTTTTGATTAAAGTAGGGAGATCATAACGCCACAACCAATATCACTAACGCCATTCAAAATGTGAAAGAGTGAATGAGACAAAGGGAGTATATGTTAGCACACCCCTTCAAATAACCCTCATAAAAGAATATAAAAGGCAAAGAAATGAATGAGACGGAAAAAGTATATATTACTAACATGAACTACTTTAAACTTTAATGATCGAAGTATTATTCCTATTAGCACGTCATTCATTTATCTCGCTAAAAACATGAAGATATATTTAACTCATTTGATATGGTAGGGCCGGTAATTTCCATGTAGTCTACTATACAAAGTTTATTTTTGAAGGGTTTGTCTACCATCGCTATCAATTTTAGCGTTTTGTCAACTAGAGACCAGAGTTTGCGTTCGACTATTATCGGCTATTATGTTTTGATCTTATAAGTTTGAGAAAAAGCTCATTCATTTAGATGTGTGATGCAAACTTGTGCGACATTAATTTACCTAGCATAAAATAAAGTTTACGCGGCAAATTTGAAATCGAGGTAAGCAAAAGTACAAGAAAAATAAAATATATGCCATGTAACATTAACAGGTCCGCGAATTTCACGGGTATCAAAACTAGTTATAACTATAAAACAATGGAAAAAATGAGATGGCGCCACCGGGTGGTACCCAATTTCGGTACCACCGAGGTTAATTTTGTAAATTTGACATATTTTTTAATCTAATTTTAACATTTATTTAGATTGGGTCAACTTATTAATAAAGGGCATGTAATGTTGCTTTCTTGTTTGTTGTTCAAGTGTTCAACTTAGTTTTGCTTTCATACGTTTGCCTGCTCGTATACACCCTCGTCCCCGCCATACCACTGTACTTAATAAGATGAAGATTGAAAATAAGTTTCATGAATTTTGATGCACGTTAATGGTGATTGGCGAAATCAATCTCAATTGTATTCCCTCCGTCTCATTTATTTGTTTGCCTTTTTTTTATTTTTGGTGATAAGTATTTTAATCAATTAAAGACAAACAAATGAATGAGACAAGGGGCTGGAGTAAGTCAATAATTCAATTGGTAGAAATAATTTACTTTTTTTTGTTTGTATTAGCTTGCTAGAGGGATTAGCTTGCTAGAGTTCCTACCATATCTGAAATTGGAAGAAGATGAATTTCGATGTGTATGAATCCTAATCTAAAACGTAGTAGGATTAATTTAAATGTCATACCATAAAGAAACAACTAAACTAGACTACTGATGTGCACTAATGCACTTGTGCATGTTAAAATTGCTGCGCAACTTAAGTGTTACATATGTGCCCTTCCGTATAATTCGTCAATATCTAAACTCTTTTTATAATTTATGATTATTTTAATTCTTTTATTACGGTGGTACCGAGATTTCATGCCACCCGGTGACGCCGTATCATCGTCCTAAAATAATTACACCTACTAATGTTGGTAGATGAACCTAAATTATGTGCATTAATAACTCCTAATTATAAGTAATTGCAGAGTATAATTGAATCCAAGTATTAATGATTGAAATCCAGCAAAATAAGGTGTAGATATAATAATAACACGGATGTCAACTACTTCCTCCGTCTCACTCATCTGTTTGTCTTTTATATTCTTTGTAAGAGATTATTTAAATTAAAATAAAACAAATGATTGAGACTGGGGGAATATAACACTGCAACAAATGATTATACGAGTACGAAAATATTTTATAACAAGTTATTAAGTTTCTTGAGGTGCGCTAAATTTTTTGTTGCGAGATTTCACTAATAACTTTTTCCAAAACGTACTTAGATGAACAAATAACATGCGAGTTTGAATTGTCTCTTACTGATCTATATAAGACTATTTTATAGAAAGTTTTTTTTACAATTAAACAAGACTTATACGAAGTATGTACAAGTATATTTAGATTAAATCACAACCTTAACAATCTCTAATGCATGTAAATTTTTTATTTATAATTATAGTCAAGCGACTAAAGATGGTCATATATAACTATATAATTGTGTGGTCTAGTGGTTAAAACTTGCGTGCAATTTCTTCAAACTTCTTCAAGAGCAATTTTGTGGAGTATTTATGACCTGAGGATATGTCTTTTAGACTTCAAGCATGTCACCCCCGAGTGACTTACATACGCGTAGTTTATAGGCTATTACGTATATTCGAGAATTTACCCAGAGCGCACCAAATATAGCGGCTGTGGGTTTCCTCGTTACCAAAAAAAAAGGATGGCCTAGACTTTATTGCTTTATTAGTAGTAGCTTATCGTAAATTTGTAAAAAATAAATTTTAAATTGGTTAAATACTCCATAATTGGCGTGTCACAACACAATTCACAAGCATCAACCTTCCCCATACCCTAATTTTCAAAGGTTTGGTCATCTTTCTCGGGTCATTCCTTTGCCAAAGTAATTTAACCAATTCACCTACTCTCGATTCTAGAGTTAAATGATGAACTTACTCTTACCATTCTCAATGAAATGTTTTTGAAATTTATTTTTCTCATATTGGGTACTTAATGAGTATTTTTAAAGCACGCGTTAAAAAACAACATGTATATTGATAGGTGAGCAAATTGGAGCACAAACTTCCGGTTTCAACGTTAATATGTAGAATAGATTTATGGCACATTAGTGCATACATACTCCGTAACAAGTACAATTTAGTCTATTATTTCGCTACATTGCAGTTTTTAGTAAGCCATCTTCAAAATTATTTTTGTGAAACCAATAAATTCGGTAGCTTTACGGTAAAATGCCTCCTTTTGAACGTTTGTGTCGAATCTTTTAGCTTTCCAAATCAATTATACTACCTCCGTCCTGATAAATAGGTATCTGGTTTACTTGTTAGTGAGGAGGGTTCCTACAGGTTCTCCTATACATATATTATTACAGTATACAGTACAAATGTAAAATACTACAGTGCTCGGGTTGAGACCTTCACGGTAAATACTTCCAAAGATAATGCAGCCTCTGCCTCAAGGGCGAGACTCTTCCAGAATCCACAGGGTTGTGTGCGCTACAGAGGTCAGAGGCGCGTGCAATTTTGTGTAAAGAGCTTCATCGAAATTACATTACTAAAATAAATCAAAATCACTTAGAAATTACGCGTTTACGCAGATATTATCACTACAAAACTGGCAAGCCTAGCATAGAATTGGAAGTTGAGGGAGTTTGGTGAACCTTACACCTGCTGAGCATGTGAACCGAACAAAAATATCAATGTATTTGCTAAATGAGGAGATCATAATTTGTTCAATTTCTTCTGCTATAAATGAGAACATAAGTTGTTTATAGTATGAAAGTTTCTACCTTTAAAAGTGTGTTCATACACGAGATTAACCTTGAGCTCCAAATTGAAATCTTTACCCTGAAACCGCGTCTTGCCACCTGCAACTTCAATATAAACATCAGAATAAAACTTGACGTTTCCATCACCAAGTACAGCAAATCAATTTTCACTTCTTTTGTAGCGGTAGAGATGATTGAAAACAGCAAAAGACCGATGTAAAAAGTAAAAAGTAAAAGACCGATGTAAAAAGTAAAAAACATACACGAGATTAACCTTGAGCTCATTTCACGACTGTCACAGAGTAATTGAACACTCTAATGCTAAACCAGGCTGGTCAGATATTTCATTGGCTCGTTTTCTTTCTTACATTACTGAATATAGATACATTCGACAAAAGTAGAATGTGCAAAGCAGCCTTAAGGCTTTCTAAATTCTACGTCTACATCCGCAATTGAAATCCTGATAAGAAAACGGTTGTCACTTGCTGAATAGGTATCTACTAGTAATAGAGCAAGTGCATCTCCTTACTGCATCATAATTTGCCTCTCAAGCAGCCAGGGTAGAAAACGACTAATAACCGACAGCAATATTAACCTATTGGCTTAGCGACTTTTGCTATGGCGGTGTAAAAAGGCTTCATATTACAGAACCAGCAACATTATTTATGTGTTAGAAACAGACACAAATTTGGTCTTCAAATGAATTCAGAATACGAGAAGTACAATAACTTTGGTAAATCATTATACAACCATCAACACAAAATTATCCCCAACGTCACAAAGGCTCCTACGCATGATAAGGTAAGGGTGATCACAAGACGACAATCATACCGATGTGTTAAAGCACACAAAGGCTGTTTTAAGATGACCCCTTGTGAAAAAATGAATCAAAAAGAGTATTAAATTTAAATCACCGCTACCATATACATAACATACGAAATACAAATAGTCTAGTAAGTCATTGTACCAAAGAATTACGAGTCTTTAGCTGCATCAGAGTTCGAAAACAATATTTTAGTCCCTCTATTCCTTATATTTGGTCACCTTTTGAGTTTGGTTATCGATTTTAGTCGCTTTTTCTCCTTATTCACAAAGCTGCAACTTTTCAGAAAAGATATTATGAAATAATTGTTTAGATAAATCAAAGGTGATAAATTAGACATGTTACCTTTACATATATTTGGAAAGAGTAATGGTTAAAGTTAGAAATTAACATCTCGAGCACTATAAATTGACTTCGTACATTATGAACCTGCATTACACTAAAGCTCTAAAATCAAACTGAAAAAACATGACAAAGATACCTTTCTCAACACTTACAACTCTATTTCCTTGTTTCATTTTGCTAACCGCTTCCTACATGATCCCCGTACCATCTGTGGGTCTCAAGATTACGCTCATCCCTCCTCACTCGCCAGAGTCACCAGCGTACCTAGGGAACCTAACTATGTCCAAAAAGATCCAAAAACTTATCAATCAATCAAGAGGCCGTGCTCGAACACTGAACAACTCCTCTGCATATAATGAGACCAAATACTTTGTTCCTCATGTTGAAGGCATTAATCTTGGTGGCGCTAGTGGCTCTGTGTATCTTGCCAAAATTGGAATAGGCACATTCGATGAGGAACCGAAGTACAAACCATATTACTTGCATCTTGACACAGGGTCTACCCTCACCTGGCTCCAGTGTGCCGAGTGCCAAAAAGCTGGAAATACGTGTTTCCAACAAGTTAATCCTCTTTTCAGGAATTCCTTATCTCATTCCTTTAGTCCCCTTATGGAGAACTCTGCCAAGTGCACATCAGCTCCGCCTAAACCCAATTCCCGTTCTCCGTGCCATTACAATGTAGAGTATGCTGACGGTGCAAAGTCAAGCGGTATAATGGCATACGAAAGCTTCACTTTTGAGTCTGACATTCCTGCTTACTATTCGCCGTCCATTCTATTTGGCTGTGGGTTTGACCAGAAGGATTTTTCAGTTAGGCCGGATGAGCCTGAAAAAGCAGCTGGTATAATGGGTTTGGGCAGAGGAAACGAAGCGCTTCATGTGCAGTTAGATGATAATCATGTTGGCTTAAGCTTCTCTTATTGCTTTCAAGATTTACTTAACCAAAGAGGTGTTCGTCAACGTCCAACATATCTGCAGTTGATAGAAGACGATATACAGGATGATCGAAGCACATTCCAAGAGACAACGTTCCAAGTACCACGCAGTTCCATATACTTTGTAAGACTCGTTAATATCAATATTGGTGGTACCCTTGTTCCCATGGTTCCACTGAGCAGAGTAATCATAGACTCTGGTAGTTCTATAACACACCTAGTCAAACCGGTGTATGTTTCTATGGTAGGCACCTTGTTCTCTTGGCTTAAAAGCAGGGGGATCCGTCCAAGGATTCGACAACCAACTTGTATAAAAGATGAACCAACCTTTTGCATTGGCAAGGCACCTAGTCAGGAGTATAATATTCTACCCTCCATCCACTTAATACTCGAGGGCGGAGGAGACTTTGAGATCAAGCCGGAGCAAGGCTTCATTGTGTGGACAGATGATCCAATAGGATACAGAAAGTATTTTTGTCTTATGATTGAGCCACATGATACATTGAGTATCATCGGAGCATTTCAGCAGGTGAATCATAAGATCCTCTATGATACTAAACAGAACAAGCTGTTGTTCAAGAACGAAGATTGTGCAAACTCCTAAGCTTTTATCGTAAGTCTCGATGGATTAGAACGAACTTATTGTCTCATGATTAAATTTGCATGTCAATATGTCTCAGTAATGATTTGGTATTTGCTATTTCAATGTAGAAGACTTAGTTTTTCATGCATACTCATGCCAAAGAATCACGGTGATCAAAATGCTGAACTGTTTGTACATGATCTCTCTGTTTCCTTGTTAATAACATGTGATAAGTTTTCTAATGTCTATAATTCTGGGCTGTAACACATTCACACATAAAAGAATTCAATATTTCTTCATTCAATTATTATTCTATAGTCGATCTTCTCACACACAGGGGTAAGATTGCGAACATCCGATCCCTCCTTACCCTGCAATTTGCGGGAGCCATGGAGGCACTGGAGTAATGTTGTTATTCTTGTATTTTATCACACAAAATTGTTTTACTTTCTGCATTAGTTTCATAATCAATTAGTTATTCATTTCTATACTTGTCTCGGTTTCTACAAGCGTCGCAAATCACTCTTTTAGCTTGCATTGCTATGATACAGCCTGAAACAGAGAAAAAGAATTCATTAATGAAAGTGAGATATAGCTTAGCTAACGGACAGAAACTAACCATAGCATATCAATGATGATGAGATAACCTGCTACTGGGTGCTTAGCTAACCGATGAGGCGATGACCATGAACATTCGTGGCGTAAATGGTAAATCCGAGTGCTTATGTAGTAAGGACATCCCATATACAAAACCACAACCTTATAATGATCGATTACTTAATTAAACTGTCGAAACCAAACCCGACAATGATATTTTTCTTCCTTTTAAATGGACTTGAAATTTCTACAACGTTTGGTATAGAAGGATTCCACAATACAATTTCCTTGAAATCATTCCGTTTCACATGACGATTCGACGTAAACTTCCGACAAAAGAGTAACACACCATCAACATAGCCTACAAAATCACAAAAATGATAGTATAGTCTTCTGTATAATTCAATGTGACCTAATGTCATAAACGAATGATTATGACGAATGACGAGATATTTGCGATACGAGTCGTAATGCTCGAGCGACAAGAGGAATTTAGCCTCGCGATTACTGCTGAAACAATGAAGATGTAACATATGAAATGTATGGCTTGTAATTATAGAGTTCCATACTTTGCAAACTTACCTTATTAGTAAAAGAGTTGTGAAGTTAAGTCTAGATAGTATATCCATCCATAGTTCTAAGGGAAGATAACGGTCGTCATTTTTCGTAACATTTATCATCTTCTTCTTCTTCATTTCCGTATCCATTTGTGACCGAGTCAGGATTTGTCGTTAGAAGGCGAAATGCTAATGGGTTATGGGCTTATGGGATACATTAGGTATAAGGTATGAATTGAATTGATAAATTTTATTTTATTAATTAATATCACTAATTATGCAATATATTTATACAATTTAGGCAAGACTAGAATACTAGACTTTTATGTAAGAACAATGACTTCAAGATTACGAAAATGTATTCGGTACAAAATACAATATAAAAGGTAAATTAATGACTGAGACGGAAACAATATTAAGTTAGAATATGGAAGTACGTAGGATATGGAAATTAAATAATATCCTTTAATACTTGGAATATAATATAACCTAAAGTCCTAAACTCGTGTATACTAGTTTTTTAATTAAACAAATAACAAGGAAATAAACTTAGGAAATTAAATTAAGGAACACACGTGTAATTGTCTTAGTAAACATCAAGTCTTACATATGACGGGGTGAGATCGCAAGCTTGTGACAGATCAATCCCTTTGTGAACTATATTTGTCCCCTACTTATCTCCTCACCTGCTCCTTTTAGGAAAGCTTGACCCATCGTAAGTTTGTAATAGATCACCCCGTGCCCAGCAAAAGACTTGAGCTCACAAAGGAGAAGTCTAATTAGGCGTTTAGAAATAAGACCAATTCCACTTAAAAGTAGGAAATTAGGTGGGACCCATTAATTTCCCAAAGCTTAGCAAAATCACGTACAAGCCAAATTACCAATATCCCCTACTAGTAAGTAGATTATACATATGATGTACGACAACAGATAATGTAGTTTTTAGTCTAGTATTGAAAATTATGAGTTTTACTATAAAGTTTTCGAGTTTATTAATTTGAACATTAAACTCAAAAAAGTTATAATAAAATTAAAAAATCATCATTTATAAAATTTAAAATGTAATTTATAATCTTCAAAAAACTCGGAAAAAATGCACAAAAACTCAAATTCATATTAATCTGAGGTAGTACCTCAGATGTATAATCCTTTTTCCCTATCCACTACAGGTCTACAACAAAACGCCAATATGCAATAGTGCCCTATTTCTTCCCTTTTGGCAATCCTTGTTCCTCCTCTGTTTATTTCAATCTCACCGTAATCAAACTCCGACATACGAGTCACATATTAATATGGACGACTCTAATATTATCAAGAAAAATAAAGGTATATGGCTGAAGGAGAAAGAAATAATTGGATAATACTCTTACAGAGGAAACGAACACCCAAATATATAGAGAGGATCCTAATGCTTAATATTACAGATCCACAAACTAATATACTTTGTAATAAGTCATAATCATATTAGTCTAAGACCATGTTCTTTTGAACTTAATTCTGCTTAATTGAGTTGAATTAAACTTATAAGAGCTGAACTGAACTGAATTGAACTTATACAAGTTGAATCGAACTTATAGAAGCGGAACTTATAGAAATAAAGGTATAATTTGAACATAGTTTTTCTGAGCTAAACTTATGAGAGTTGAACTGAACTTGTACGAGTTAAATTAAACTTAACTTATAAGAATTGAATTGATCTTATAACTGTTGAACTTAAGTAAAAAAGAACATGGTCGAAGTATTTAAGAAAACCATGTTTTAATTAGGTCATGGATGTAAGATATTTTCCATAAACTGAAGTGAAATTTTGATACAAATGGAAGTGATATTTTGACGTCCTTAAGTTTACAGTTTGGCGGACGGAAGTGAAATTTTGATACAAATTCTTATTTAGCGGAAGTACACATTTTATTTAGATAAATGCCATAAAAAGGTAAAATGCCTAAAAGATGACAATCTTTTGTCGCATCCACTTATATGAGGAAATACTCGACTAACATAAATTATGACACATATAACCGCCATAAGAAAATACTCGACACGTGCTGCACGTATAATATACATACATATATATATATACATATATATATATATGTACTATACTGTATTATTACTCTATTAAACAAGGCGTATTAAGCATAACTAATGAATTAATTTCCGTCTTAGTTAAGGGTAAATAAATAGTCGGTAATTTCGAGCATAAAGAGGTGATGAAAGTGGATAATTGGATACGTAATAATTTTCAGTCTTTTGAATTACCGACTTAACGTTGCGAAATATTAGTCAATTACGCATTTACGCCATTCATTTCCACGTGAGTATTGTCATGCTGATAACTTCCGTGTGCTTTCTTATTTACTAGTTTTAAACCCGTGTAAGATTTGCACGGTATGCTACTTAACCTATATTGTCAAGAAAATTATTGAATATTTTTTTTCTAAATTATATTGTCAATGCAACAAAGTATGAAATATGACAAAATATATTCTGATATATCAAAAAGCGGAGAACGGAGTTAGACAATGATTATTGATTTGCTTCACCAATCACCCGTATTATGAATGATTAATTACTCGACATGAGAATTTAAACTACAATATTTTAAAATCGTTTTAAATTGTGTTTAGTCATATATTTTCGTATTATAAATAAGACTAGAAAGAAAAATAAGCAACATCGTTACACGTATTATAGGCGTGAAAAAAAATACTCAATATTTTATTCGCCTTACCAAGCTTTTAAGATTAAAGAAAGCAAACATGATTTTAGCCATGTAAGTTGGAATGGTTTCCTTAGTTGTAAACTCGTAATTAGACGAAATAGGGATATGTTTTGGGGCAAACCGATGTATTTTGTATAAATTAAGCCCAACACATGACTTAACCCATACTCCCTTAGTTAAATAAACCCGAAAAGACTAAAAAAAATATAGCATATTCGTTAGACCTTGACTCTCCCTAGCATTGATGTGAAAGAAAATAATCCAAAATATCAATCGTATAATTATTAGAACATCTAGAAACTAAACTCGCGTATTTAACATAGGCCAACTGATGAAACCAAGTCAATATTAAAACAGCTAGTCTCACTTGCGATGGGCGACCCGTCGCAAGCTTAAGATGGGTCAAACTCCCCTTACAAATTAAAGAGCAAATGCGGATAAGTTTGCGGAAGGGGAGTCCATTTGACACCCACTTGGTCTATGTAAGGGGGATTTGACCCGTCTTAAGCTTGTGGCGGATCGTCCCGCTACAGATAAGAATTTGTGATATTAAAAAGGGTCAAACCAAACATGATGAACCCGCAACCCAAAAATAATGGACTATACTAATTTAACTCATCTCTCTTTATGTGTACACCAACCCTTTCCGAATTGGCTTCTTTTACTCCAATATATTACCTTGCCTCTCATACATCTGTCCTCCCTCTCACAAATAGTGTTTACCCGAATCTCACATTTACTCATCCTCTTTCCGACTCTTTTCTTTTTTCCTTTGTTAATCCTACTCATAAATTATGAGTACTAATACCTTATAATTAATTTTAAGTGTATATATTAGTAAACATCCAATTTTAGGAAAATTTATTGGTCAGTGTCTCATCTTTTATATTTTCTCATATGTTTATGCATGTTTTTCTTTTAACTTTGATTATTTATTATTCATTATTTATTGTTTTACTCATTATTATAGTTGAATATAATTTTTGTGGAAAAAAAACACTTACTCCCTCCTATTCATGGTATTCTTCCCTATTTTCTTTTTAGGTTATTCATGTTTTCTTCCCTATTTCCTTTTTTGGATGTGGGGTTGTGTGTTTTGTGTGGTGCAAATTCATTTGTGTGTGGGGTAGTGTATTTTGTGTGATCAAAATTCATTTCCTTAATCTAAGAGCCCAAATGAAAGGGGAAGAATAGATTGAATATGAGGGAGTATTTATTTTTTTTATACGGATGATTACGTAGTATTTTTAAAAAATTATTTTTGAAAAATTTCCTTGTATCTGTTATTTTTTTTTTTTTAGAAAATTTATTCTTTCTTTGTAATTTTCGTAATACTTTTATTTTTTAATCATAATATCATAATGTCAAATGCAATGGAGAGAATTAATATGATAGCAGAGTTTACAACAACTAATATCATAATGTTTCGACCTGTACAATTTACTATAGACTATTGAGTATATTTTTCTTTCATAAATCGCATTTCATAAAATTAGTTTGGAAGGAAAGAGAGTAATTAATTGTTAGGGAAAGTGTGTGAGTCCTACTTATCGTAAAGAAAGGGAAAAAGTTGAGTATTTTTCAAGCCAATAGAAATGCTGGAAAAAACACAGCTTTTATATATAAGGGATTTATTTATTTATATATATTTATATTTATATTTATGAGATAGGTTTCCATCACCGATTTAAAAATATTTTATATTACATACACGTCGCCTTTAAGTATCGATCAAAAGGTTAACACTGAACTAATAGATTAAAATTGCATCTCCCTTTTTTTCTTTCTTTCCCGCACTATGGGCTGTAATATTTATAAGATAAGATTGAATTGTAAAAATTTGTATTTGTAAGTTATTTTTGTATATAATAATTATAATATTTCAAATCCTTTTTTTTTTTATGAATGCATTTTTTATTTTTTCGACTTCATTTTTTTATATGTAAATATCATATTATATAATCTCAGTCATCATAAATATCATGTATTATATCATTTGTCATCATATTATAATGTTTCAAATTAAAGAAGAGGACATGAGAGATAATAATTAAATGCAAAGGGGAAGGGAGGGGTAAATTAAATGGTGTATTATTTGGTGGGTCCTACCCGCCAAGAAAAGAGGGGAAAAAGTTGAGTTTTTTCCAGCCAATAGGAAGGCTAGAAAAAACTCAGCTTTTATATATAGAGGAGATTTGAAAAGCTGAACCCAACCAAATTAATTGAAAATTAAAATTTAAATGAACAACGACATAATTGTTTCAATATTTATAATTTTTATATATCATATGAAAAGACGATGCTATTACAAATTGAAATTAATCCTAAAGATATAAACTAAAATGCATTACTCTTAAAATTCAACTAGATCTTAATTAGTACCCCGTATTAATTACTACTTATATATATATATATTATAAGGGAGATAGTAGTAGGTTTGATAAATTGTTTTAGAGAGTGAAATGTTGAATTAGTTCTATTGCGGTTTAAATAGTTGATTCTAAATCTTGGGCGGGAAATTGTGTTACTTACATTTCATCTAGACCTTCAAATATATTTTAATCGACGCCCTTTATTCTGTCACGCGAGCAATCCTCTCAACCTCTATTCAATATAACAAAATGGCACTTGGGCCACGAATTATGCCATGAGAATTTGTGATTCATGACCTAAATTTACTTAGCCACTGGAAAAAAAGGTTGGTTATTTCAAAATTAATTTGTATAAAAAATTATGTCACGGGAAAAAGTTACCGTGGCAAGTAATTACTTTTAGCCGCAAATTATTTTACAATCGTGGCTAAGCGTTGTATTTAGCCACAAATTAAGCCAAAATTGTGGGTAAAAAATGCTTTTAGCCACGGGTAAACCACGATCGTGACTAAGTATTGTTTATAGCTACACAATAAATATTATCGTGGCTAATAATAATATTGAGCCCAATTTAGTTAATACAAATTTGAAGACGGAAGTATTTGTCTTAAACTAATATACATGTCAATTAACATACCATTTGCATATATAAGATAAAATACAATGCTAATTCTTCCCTTGCATTCTTGAGCATATTCTTAAACTCTTTACTTGCAATTTCATTTGAAATTAAATTATTTTTCAGCTCATTAACTTTCTCTGTATAATAAGGTAGTGAATTATATTTTTCCATTGTCTGGACAAGAAGATTTCTAATTGATTCTGAGTTTGACATTTTTTGTTTTTATGCATTGTTTGATGGTAGAATTATTTGAAGGAGAGGGGGAGAGATCTAATAAAGTGTTTGTTTTTGATGAATTGATTGATGGTAGAATTATTTGAAGGGGAGAGGGAGAGATCGAATACAGAATTATTTGAAGGAGAGAGGGAGAGATCGAATTGTTATGCAGAAAAATCAAAAAGAGTAAAAAAAAAACTTGTAGCAAGAAAAAATCACCTGCAAGAGATGAATATGAAGCTAGCAATGGACGATGATTGGCACGGTTAATTACAGATGCAGCAGAAAGGTGATCAGCAGGATTCAACACGGAAGGGTATAGGGGTTTTGGGTTGGGTTTATCACACATTCATAAAGAGTATTAATGGCGGAAGTAGATTTATGGAGTCGGGAATACATGGTGGAGATGTGGAATTGAGGGAATTGAGAGAGAAATTGGAAGTGACAGTGGAATTGAGAGAGAAATTGGAAGTGACAGTGGAATTGAGAGACGCAACAGGATTAGGTTATGGTGATCCCCTTGCTACATCCCATACTTATTTTAAGGTGTTTGATTGAACGTTGAAATAAAATGTTAATTATGATTACAGAAGGTTGGAACACGGGATTCTAATTTCTAATCCATTTTAAAATACCCCAACCAAATAATAAACATAAGGTCTTGCATCAAACGGACGACCCGTCTTATTGCTTTAGACGGGTCAAGCTTACTCACAAATATGCAAGTAGGATAAGTTGGGGAATGATCCATTTTCTCACTTATCTCACAAATTCTCATTGAAGACGGGCACTTTCCGTCACAAGCTGAAGACAAAATAGTGTCCCTCTCACAATATGCAAGTGAGAGGGCAAATGGATGGCAAATGGATCACCCCACTTGCCCTCCCACTTGCATAATGTGAGAAGGACACTATCCGTCTTCAGCTTGTGACGGATAGTGCCCGTCTTTACAGAGACTAGCTGGTACTAAATTGATCAAATTCATTTCATTCCATTTCATTACAAATCCCCCGACCAAATACCTTGTTAAGTTTATAAATAAAGTTATCAAAAAATAATGTAGAATTGATTCAACTAAATTGCCAATTTTTATGGGAAATTATTTTTAGTCTAAATTTAAAAGTTTGCATAATTTTATCGTGAATCTTTTACATGATGTGAAGTTAACATTAATATAAAAATACAATTCCTAGCTATTTATATCTTTGGTTACATAGATTCACCAAAAAAAAAATTATCTTTGGTTACATATTATTGCTCGTGACCGAGAAGGCGAGATATATACCGGTGGAGTTTTTTGTTTTGAAAACGAAGATTGTTAATTATAAAAACACAAAAGTACAATGTTGAACTTGCATTTATCTTCCAAATCTAGAGCCTTTGGTGGGAAATGTTTGCAACCTTAAATAAGAGGAATATCTAGGTTTTGGGTTTACTAATCGTCTTTCTTAAATCAAGTTATTTGATGGATTGTTATGTAACAAGTCTTGTATCATGAATCTAGATATTTAAACTCGTACTCCTAGTTTAACTATTGATTCAACTTTACATCATTATGAGATTTTTAATTTCTCTTTTGCTCTTGTTACTATTGTTAAATTAATTGATTAATTGCTTGAAATTACTACTTGTGAGTATTGTTCGTCATATATGCTAAGTATTGATTATTTTCTATGTGGATTCAAGGGTAACTTTTACATATTATTAACATGCAATTGACTTTTGATTATTTCTCAAATTCAACTTAATCAATTTATTTTGTTCGAAAATGAATTAACTTTTATGACAAGAAGAGTTGTGATTATTGGTTTGTATGCGGATTCATAAACAATGATCATGTTTAGTTTGGAGTTGGACTCTTTGGTCCTCAATAAAACTCTCTTATATATATTGACTAGATTTCATGCCCGTGCGATGCACGGGTTTACGTTAATGTCATTTTCGTAATTTTTCTATAACAGTTAACTTATAAAAATAAAATTTTGAAGTTTTAAGACTATAATAAAATATACTCCGTAATTTTTTAAAAAATAATATTGATATATTGATTCAACTTATTCTATTTTAAACATATGTTACCAACCTTGTCGGGACTCAAGTTATATTTGATCTATATTATGACTCGAAAAATGATTCAAAGTACCTAAAAATTAAGCTCTCTAAGACAATGTTTAAGAAACTCAAAAGATTTTGGGTTGATCACCGCATCTTATGCTAATTGTTCGATATAGCGCAATTATACTAATTATAGTTATTAGTATATTCACCACACATACATTATTTTTCAATGTGAGATATATAACATACTAAGAATTACACAAAGTATATGCAAATAATATGATATTCTATACTGTAATGATAACATTTTTTTTACCACGAATCTAATTATATTATTTTCATAATTAATACAAAATTTTAAGAGCTCTCTAAAACAATATTCTCTTCGTCTTAATCATTTGTTTGCCTTTGACTAAAATACTACTAAAAAAAGACAAACAAATGACCGGGACGAAGGGAGTATTTGAGAGACTTAAATGACTTTGGTTTCATCTCTAAGTTTCAAGGACGGCTCTTATTTATAATTGCGTGATCATCCTAGCTTATGATATTTCTCCGATGTGGGACAATTCTTCTATTTATACATAGTATATTCACCACATTTGATTACTTTTTAATGTGAGACAAATAACATATTTGGTAGTTACCATTAAAATTATTGTATACGATACTTTCTAAATTAATTTTGATGATGTAAATTTCATTAAGGTAGAAATAATAATACAAACTTTTAAGATCTTTGAAAGATAATACGTGTGAGATTCAAAAGATTTTGGGTGAATATCTAAGTTGAAAGATGACTCATTTTCACAATATTTTTTGTGAATTGAATGTACAAAATTTTATATACAAATTATAAACACCACTTGAATATAATATAGGAAATGTATATTGAGATAAATAAAATAATTTTCACTTTATTTTTTAATGATATTTTCCTAAATTAATTTTTGATGATGTAAGTTTCACTAATGTGAATACAAATTTTTAAGAGCTCTCTAAGATAGTATTTAAGAGACTCAAAAGATTATGGGTTGATATCTAAGTTCCAAGAATGAATCTTATTTATAATTATAGAATCACCCTATCTTATGATAATTTTATAATGTGGGACAATATACTATTTATACGTAATATATTTACCACACTTGTATTATATTTTAATGTGGGACAAATAACTTATTAAGTAGTACACCATAAATATTATTACTTATATGTGATACTTTCCTAAATTTTCTAAATTAAGTTTGATGATGTAAATTTCACTATTGTGGAATTAATAATACAAAATTTTAAAGGTTCATTAAACAATACTTAAGAGACTAAATGACTACTATTTATAATCATACTTATTAGTATATATATTTTCCACAAATACATTATTTTTCAATGTGAGACTAATAACACATTAAGTAGTATATCATCAAAATTATTATTTATGATAATTTTCTAGAGTAATTTTTAATAATGTAAATTTAACTATTGTGACTATTATAATTCCATTTGGAGCTATCCAAAACAATGATTAAGAGACTTAAAAAATTGTAGGTTTATACATAAGTTCAAGGATGACTCATATTTATAATCATAGAATCACCCTATGTTATAATAATTTTTCAATGTGGGACAATTTACAATTTATAAGTAATATATTCACCACACATACATTATTTTTCAATGTGGGACTAATAACAAACTAAGTAGTACACCATCTTTTTTCATATAATATTTATTTCTTAACTATTACTAAACTGTTATATTAATACTAGAATAATAAAAAATATTTTAAATGTCATTTATTAAATTTTTAAAGTCATTTATTAACATAATAATATAAAAAAATAGTTTAAAAGCTCGTGCGATGATCATATTTATGATCACTCCACTTTATGATAATTTTTTAATGTGAGACAAATTTTGATATTTATACGTAGTATATATTCACGAGTCACGATACCTACATTGTTTTTTTCAATGTGGAACAAATAACACATTAAATAGTTTACCATCAAAATTATTATTTATGATATTTTTCTAAATTAATTTTTAATGATGTAAATTTCACTATAGTGAAAATTATAATACAAATTTGTAGAGTTTTGTAAGACAATATGTAAGAGGCTCAAAATATTTTGGGTTAAAACTTTAGTTCCAAATATGATTCCTATTTGTAATCATAAGATCACCCACCTTATGATCGATAATTTTCTGATGTGAGACAATTATACTATTTATATGTAATATATTCACCACATCTACATTATTTTTCAATGTAGGACATATAATATACTAAAAATTACACCAAATATGTCCAAATAATATGAGTTTTTATACTTTGCAGGGTTTGTTTTCACCACAAATCTAATTATATTATCTTCATAATTTTTAAAGGGGGAACCACTCACGTGCCTCGAAAAAAGCCTCTTTTATATATATATATTGATTAGTATAATGAGACTATAATCTTGTTGATTGTTTATTACCTTGAAATATTTACGTGCACATACGACATATAGGGGTGAAAGAGATGTCATATAAGAAACCACAAATTCTCATTTGTGACGGTCACTATCCGTCACAAAATTGTGACAGATCAGATCACTCTCACAAGCTTGCAAGGGGGAAGGCAAGTGGAAGTAATAATATTTCTTTAGTTTGTAAATTATAGTCTCTCAATATATTTATTAAGAGAACGTCTCTCGGGAGACTTACTCTAAATAATTTTATATTGTTGATACCTATTTTATTACCTATATAGTAATAGTTTTTCTTTAATTTGTAAATTATAGTCTCTTAATATATTTATTAAGAGACACGACAATATATTTATTAAGAGACCGTGACTCTGAAGACTTACTCTAAATAATTTTATATTGTTGACTTGTTACGTTATACCACTTTTACCTGTTTTTCTTTCTCATATTTTCCTAAAAAGAAATGCAAACAAAACTACTCAAATTTATGTCTTTCTAATATTTTCCTAAAAAGAAAAACAAAACAACCCAAATTTATGAAATTATACGGTAGCAATAATAAGTATGCAGTATAAGCTAATTGCAAATATGAAACGAAACCAAACCAATATCAAACACACTAAAGTACTAATATAAAAATTATACACAAAACTTGCAAAAGAAGTCTTTCGTCATGCAACCCCAAAAAAATACAATATTTGAATCTCAGATGCCTTAACTCTTTATAAGAGTCTCTCATGTGTATTAAGGAGCTTGTAACGACCTAACTTGCTTGTTATACATATAATTATACATTAGTCCATATATAATGATCGATATCCGTCCAACAAACATCATCATGATGGTGTACAATAGACACGGATGTTTGTTTGACGGATATTGATCATGTAAAAAGATATATAGACCCGTTGATGTAAAATTATACTCCCTCCTATTCAAAACGACATTTTTTGTTTTTATGCATTGTTTGATGGTAGAATTATTTGAAGGAGAGAGGGAGAGATCTAATAAAGTGTTTGTTTTTGATGAATTGATTGATGGTAGAATTATTTGAAGGAGGGAGGGAGAGATCGAATACAGAATTATTTGAAGGAGAGAGGGAGAGATCGAATTGTTTTTATGAATTGATTGATTGATGGTAGAATTATTTGAAGGAGAGAGTGAAATGCCGAATGTGTTCTGTTGCAGTTTAAATAGGGGATTCTAAATAGGACGGAAATTTCTAAGTTAGGGTTCATGAAAAATAAAAAATGATAAATCTCAACTTAAAAGGTGAAAGGAAGAAAGGATAAGGTGGAGTTAACTCCACTCGGCCCAGTATAACCTTCATTCACTCGGTTCACTTAATGGTCATATTTCACTCCCGAATGACCTATAGCCCAACTAGAGGTGGCAATCGGGTCAATCAGGTCGGTTACGGGTCGGGTTCAGGCAATTCGAGTCATGTCGGGCTCGGGTTTGGTCGGGTCAAGTTGCTTATTCAGGTCGAGTCGGGTTCGGGTTGGGTCGCTTACGGGTCAGGTTAATCGGGTCAATAACTACAACTGGTGGGTTCAGTTTCGGATCGGTTGACCAATGAGTCGGGATATATCAGGTCGAGACCGGTTTGGTTTCGGGTTACTGATGGGTCGAGTATTTTATATTATCGTCTTAAATTTGAAAGTTAATCGGGTCAATGGTTGGGTCGTTCTGTTAAAAGATCACTTTTGAACTTTTGAATTATAAGATTGAATTAGAGGAACTCGATACAAAAGATATTTGTAAAATATAAGAGCATAACACTATAAAAGTTAATGATTGTATAATTTCATTGAACACTTATGTTGCTCGACCTCGGTTATAAGTATATGACATGAGTGCCTATCCAGTGTCGGATTCGCCTATATTATGGACAAAAAATAATGTTTTTGGTCTAAATTAATCAGTTGTTTATGTAGTTCATAGTTTTAAACATTTGACATATGAAGTATGACAAGGAACTAAATGACTTACCTATGAAATAAATTTTATTTATTATCTTGACGATGATCCTACGTATTTAATTTTGAATAGGCTCTATTGTTTTGGTGTATTTGAGGTTTGGATTTTAAGATCATAATTAATAACCGAGGTCGGATTGTATGGTCATAACTCATAACTCTTTCTTCCCTTTATTGTTTTCAATGTAGCCAAAACTAAACACTCTTTTTTTTTCACAAAGCGTTAATTTAAAATTTTCTACATATATCACTTGCAAAATAATTATTAATAAGTTTAACTAGGAATATAGCGTACTAAATTTACAACTAAGTATTAATTTTAAGATTACATTTTATTTTGAAAAATAAAATGAGCGATAATTTTTTATATCAAATTTATTGACAAAAAAACAACTATAAAGGAATTTAGATTCTTAAAAAAGATTATTTGGCTATGAGTCGGGTTGAGTTTAATCGGGTTAAAACGGGTTACATGTCGGTTCATTTCGGTTTGGGTCAAGTAAGGTTTGTGGGTGAATCGGGTTTCGGGTCGGGTCACAAGTCGGTTCGGGTCATATCATTTCAAGTTATATCGGTTTATCGATTAACCTTCGGGTCGGTTCTGGTCGGTTTCAGTTCAGCAAATTTACAAGTTCTATCAGGTCGGTTTTCGGATAAGTCGGGTCAATTGTTCGGGTCGGATCACCTTTTGCCAGCTCTCCCCAACCTAAGGTCTCCTCACACATCCCAAGGCCTTTTTCCAGGTCCCACAATATCCGAGTATTAAAATATATCCTCCTTCAAAAATAATCTTTGTTCACAAAGTTCGCCCCACTTTCTCCGGTCATAATTATTCATCAAGTTTCTTCAAATCTCACTACCGATTCTCATGGCTCTCTTTTTTTCCCCCAAGTACACTCTCATACGGTTCTCAGCTTTCTCACTCGACTCGCACACAATCCTTTCACTCATTACGCAATGTGCAGTTGTACATATGTCCTAGTTGCCTTACACTCATATCATGCTTTTTTTCTTTCTTTAAATCTCCGATTGTAAAAATTATTTTTCCTCTCTCTACAAAGAAACCTCCCCTCTCTCTCTACAAAAAACCCTAAAAAAAACTTCATCTTGCTTCGCCGCCTCCATCTTCCTCCCATCACCTCTATGCCCCTCCGTACCTCATCGCCGGAGATGAAGCCCCTAGGCTTGTCTCCGGCGATCCGTCCTTCTCACTGTGATTCTGCTCCACCGCCTTTTTGAACCATCTATTTGCTTTGGTTTATTTGAGCCACCCATTTTCGACTTTCCGGCTGATGTTAATGGAGTCATCCATTGGCGGCTTTCCTTCTCCGACCGGCTTACATCGGACTGCTTGCTTAAACAAATCTGTCATTAGTTCCGGCCCCTTTCCTTGGTGTCGCGGTCGATTTTGGGCATGCATGCTAACCCGGGGTGTATTCCCCCTCCCCTCGTCCCTTGCCCCACCTCCGGCTTGGCATCTACCTACTGTCTTCGTCGGTGTCTGATGGGTATATTTGTTTCCCTTACGTTCGTGACTGATGGGTGTATCCCGTCTCTCTTTGTGGTGTGATTTGTATCCGGTATGGTGTTTCCCTTCCCCTCGCTCCTTCCCCCACCAATCAGATACATTTCTTGTGCTACATGTTGTTTGATTGTATGTTTTTTATTTTAGTCTTTGCATGTGTGGGTTTTGTTGTCATTGGGGTTCTTTTCTTGATGTTTGGCTGATTTTGTTTGTTGTGGTACTTTAATTTGTTTGCCATGGTTGTTTTGTGAAGGTCATTTTCTTGGGTCTTATGGGTTGCCATAAACCTTGGGAGAGAGTGGTTTTTGGGGGTTGTGGAGTCAATTTCGGTTGAGAAGTAACTTGGTATGGTTGTGTAGGACTCGGTAATGACGTAGGTTGGTATGGATGCGGTGGTCTCGTCTTAATCCTATGATGCTAACTAAGTCTTGCTTATTATTATGTTTTTACAAATAATATTCTCGTATCAAAGTCTTTATTTCGTGTTGTGGTTTGATAGTCGTTTTGGTGGTTTCTCCTTGGATTTCTGCGTTTATGATATTTTGCCTAGGGGAAGGGTTAACGGGTGTTTATCGCTCCAGTTCAGTTCTTGTTGCGCTCCTTTGAATTGTTGGTCCATTGTGGGGCGGAGTCGATCTCCAGGATGCAGGAGAGTTTTCTCCATTGAAGGCCAGTCTTTTGATCTCCTTCCCACTTATTTCTTCCTACGTCTTTATGGCGTAAGGGCATCATGTTCTTATCGCTCGTCAACTCATTTGGTCAGCCGCTCCCAGGGAGTCGTCAACCTTGAAGATGAAGGGAATGATGACGACCATGGCCTTTCTACCGCTCTCCATCAACGCAAGTCACCTTTTGGACGACCTTATCTCTCCACATGTAGCTTGTTTTATGTTTTTAGTAATGTATTGTGTAATTGTATTATAAATAAGTACGGTCTTATGAGCCGTACTACCAGTATGTAAACAATTATTTTACCGTTGCCAAAAAAAAATCTCCGATTGTTACATTATTCACTCCCCTTACAATGGAAGTTCATCCCGAAGTTCACTACTAGTCTCACATAACTCTATCCGGGTAAACAAACATTGTTTACAAAATATAGCCCTCGCAATCCATTTATATAATCATAATAACAGCGTCTATATGACTTCCACGCTTTAGTTTAGTTTTCCCACGGTCAAGGTAAAATTCAACGCAAGGGTCACATTCTATCCTTATGGACAATCCCGACTCACTATCTATATACTCTCTCCGTCCCAATCATTTTTTGGCATTTGAATTAAAATACTCCTCACTATATATGAATAAAAAAGGCCGATAAATACTTAAAACGGAGGGAGTATTATACGTATATATGCGATGTGACTTAATATGCTCATGACTAAAACCGTGACTTAACATTACAATAATAATCTCAACATGACCAACCACATTTGACGTTTTTCCATACTCGATCATGCATTTGACGTTTTTCATGCAACACATAATTGACATTCACCAAGTAATTAACACAATTATCATTATCATTATCATTATCATTTTACCCTTCCAACTAAATTCATAGAAACCACACATGCCACATATTGTCATCCCAATACTTGTTAATCAAACATATTTACATCGTAAACACATCACGTGAGCCATCCAAACGTGTGTAGACACTTCATGAAAACTTGTCACGTGAGATTTCTACGCCCACCCTCAAGAGTTCTGTAACGATTTTCAACATATTTGAATTAAAGAATTTCCAAGATCTCATACATGTTAAGTATTAAGATTAAACAAAAGGGTGATTAGCAAACTTACTTGGATGCGGATAGAGCTGACAAAAGGTGACCCGACCTGAAGAACCGACCTGACTTATCTGAAAACCGACCTGATATAACCCGTAAATTTGCTGAACTGAAACCGACCTGAACCGAACCGAAGGTTAACCGATAAACCGATAGAACCTGAAATGATATGACCCGAACCGACTTGTGACCCGACCCGACCCGACCCGAAACCCGATTCACCCACAAACCCGACCTGACCCAAACCGAACTGAACCAACATGTAACCCGTTTTAACCCGATTAAACTCGACCCGACTCATAGTCAAATAATCTTTTTTAAGAATCTAAATTCCGATTAAACTCGACCCGACTCATTTTATTTTTCAAAACAAAATGTAATCTTAAAATAAATAGCCAGTTGTAAATTTAGTACGCTATATTCCTAGTTAAACTTATTAATAATTATTTTGCAAGTGATATATGTAGAAAATTTTAAATTAACGCTTTGTGAGAAAAAGAGTGTTTAGTTTTGGCTCCATTGAAAACAATAAAGGGAAGAAAGAGTTATGAGTTATGACCATACAATCCGACCTCGGTTATTAATTATGATCTTAAAATCCAAACCTCAAATACATCATTCTAATAGAGCCTATTTAAAATTAAATACGTAAGATCACCGTCAAGATAATAAATAAAATCTATTTCATAGGTAATTCATTTAGTTCCTTGTCATACTTCATATGTCAAATGTTCAAAACTATGAACTACATAAACAACTAATTAATTTAGACCAAAAAACATTATTTTTTGTCCATTATATAGGCGAATCCGACACTGGATGGCACTCATGTCATATACTTATGACCGAGGTCGAGCAACATAAGTGTTCAATGAAATTATATAATCATCAACTTCTATAGTGTTATACTCTTATATTTTACAAATATCTTTTGTATCGATCAAGTTCCTCTAATCCAATATTATAATTCATAAGTTCAAAAGTGATCTTTTAACAGAACGACCCAGCCATTGACCCGATTAATTTTCAAATTTAAGACGACAATATAAAATACTCGACCCATCAGTAACCCGAAACCAAACCAGTCTCGACCTGATCAAGCATATTGACCCGATATATCCCGACTCATTGGTCAACCGATCCGAAACTGAACCGACATGTTGTAGTTATTGACCCGATTAACCTGACCCGTAAGCGACCCAACCCGAACCCGACTCGACCTGAATAAGTAACTTGACCCGACCAAACCCGAGCCTGACATGACCCGAACTGCCTGTACTCGACCCGTAACCGACCTGATTGACCCGATTGCCACCTCTAGATGCGGAAGAATTCCAATAATATGCTAATAAAAAAAAGTATAATAAAACCCAAATCGCAGCTTCTTGAATAATAATATAATCTGTGAGACCGTTTCACAATAACGTCCCAAGTGTTGCGCCTCTACCGGTATCCACACAATATGAGTGTGTATGCTAGTACAAGCTTTATGGACAATTTTCTTCCCTCTTACTTCCCTTGAGATTTTGTTATGTAGAAAAACTCATGATAAACACCTCCCTCTATATCTCTTTATATAGGGAGTTCAAGGGAATCCTAAACCATCTAGGATTGGGAAAGTATAATAAGAATAATAAATATATTAATCAATATTAATTATAATAATGCCCACACTCATCTAGTGTGTGACCTTGTAGGACTGACTAATATTGCACGAGTCCCAACTCATTTAGGACTCAGACTACAAGCGGCTCCTAGCAGAACATTGTAGCCACATAGAATTAATCAGTTATACAATATTACGGACATATGGGCATACTAACTCCTCCAACGACTATAAAGAAGTCGGTAAGGTCACAAAACAAGGTCGTCTATGCAATACATGGTCGCAAATCCATAAAATAGTCATACACAGTCCACTCGGTCGAGTAAATTGACTACTCAGCCGAGTAGACTACAGTCGGTCAAGTAGATAGGGGCATAGGGCACTTAGCCGAGTAAAGCTATCCGTCAAATTAACCCCTCAATTCAATTTACCTATTTATCATACACAAAAGCAAATAATTTCAGATGTGGCTAACACGCCACTCGACAACCAAATACTCCGATGTAAGCAAGGCTTGGCCTTGAGGCCGAGATTATGACAACATAAAACTAGTTTGTACGCAAATAATCATGTGTTTTCCAAATCTTCTATTTGCTTAATGTTTCATTATTTGGACTAAATGTGTTATTTGAAAACACTTCTATTTATATGTTGAACTATTATCAATTCGTGTATGTATCTCTTTTTACCATAAAACTAGTGTTGCAACCTATGATAAATATATACGAGTCTGTTGATGGCGGTTTATGTTCAAACTAATTACAAAAGGTGACTAGTATATATTGAGACCAGGGGCGAACCCAGGATTTTATATATGGGGTAGCGAAATTTTTTTAACATTCCCTCTTGGTAAAAGAAACACGGATGAACATAATATTTTTTTTAAATAACTTTTCCTTAGTTTGAAAAGTTTTTTTTTATTTTTCATGCTTATTGTTTTGAAACTGTTTATTGCGGCTGAGTCCTAATCCTAATAGTTTAGCACTTCTTATGACCAATACGTGAACAACTCGTACACAATTGTTGTTAACAAAAGTGCGACAACTTATAATATAAAAAATAATTTACATTATTCGTCTCAATTATTTGTTTACTTTTAATTAAAATAACACTCACAAAGAATAAAATGGGTAAATAAATGATTGAAACAGAGGGAGTAGCAACTAATAAAACCAAAAATTGCTTGTTAGGAGGCTTGAACACATGTGGTTTGGATGAGTGGGATTAAGCCCACAACTTTACCACTTGTACACTACTATTTTCTTGCTACTATAACGCTTTTACTATATAATATTCTATAATCCCAGCTATGTACGGGGTAGCAAAAAGTCGTCTTTCTCATTCATTTTTCCGGGCTTGGGGTAGCGGCTGCTACCCCTTGCTACCTTATAGGTTCGCCCCTGATTGAGACCACATATTTTACAAAACTTAGCTTGATTATAATCATTTACGAAACATCATTTCAGTTCAACTTGAAAATGATAATTTTCTAATTTCAAGTGTTTAGAAAAGCATTACCTATCTATAAATATTATAAAAAGACAAACTAAATACCAACTTGAGCATATTACATGGCAAATTCTATTACTATACAAATCCTATGTGGCATCCTTAGAAATACATTGACAATTTCTTATCCCTTTCTCTTTGTAAATCAAACCGTCAAGTGGCCTTTGAAAATTATTCCTTTATGAATAAATAACCATAATAATGCATGTCTTTATTAGGTTTTATTATTATAGCTCTCCATCTCCCTCATTAAAAGCAAAGTAAAAGAAGATATACTCCGTAACAAAATTGTTCATGACCCTTGGTTACCATACTCATACGTTTTGTTTTTGAGTTCCCTCATACAATTCAATACTATACAAGATTAAGTATGCATAGAAATGGAACAAAACAAATGAAAGAGAGATTAAACTATAAAACTTATTAAAGTCGGAATCAAGAAGAAAAAGCTAATGAAATGGAACAACAAACAAAAATTCTTATGTGCATCGATTGTACATTATTAATGTTATTGTAAAACTATAGATTTATTTACTTATTGACTCCTATAAAATAACCCCCAACTATTGATTATGTTTGGGTGAGTGAGACATTAAGGTAAATCGGTTTTACAAGAGACTTACTCAACAACAAAGCATCGTAGAATAATTACTAATCTTTAGTTACCTTACTCCATATTCGAGTGATTTGTATTCATTTGGACTCCGTACATTAGTACATTTCTTAATTAGTTATTTACATAAACCTATAAAGTGTAAGTTTAAAATGGACAGTATTAGAAATTCAATGGCCAGAGTCAGGAATCGAACCCCTAACCACTTGTTTAAGAGACGAGAGTCCTTACCACTCACGCAACCAACTTTGGTTACAACTTACAAGGACTATGATTATGTAAGAATGATAATGCTCATTAAAATGGGAGAGAAATGTATGTAGAAAGTTGCTTATCTTCTCCAGATGTATATATAGGTCAGTAAATATGGATAGTTAACGAGACTGTGTTTTGGGAAGACGATATATTCTATACTCGTATTATTTTAGTGTGTAACTTGATGTATATACGATTAGTGAAATATAGGACCAAGTACAAAAGGACCGTTAGTTCTTACCCCTCTCCGTCTTTTGCAACTCCCGCTACTTGCCTACATGATGAGACGGTCTTATTATGTATAAAGAGGGTCAAATTAGTCAAGCTCAAGTATCAAATATGGTTACTTGTGAGTCATATTACATAATTACCGAGTACACTTGTTATTTGATTACTTATATGAGTTTGAGTTGGAACCGTCTTTGATGAAGTTAAGACGGAGTGAAGACATAGTCAAGTATGGGAATAAGGTTGGTCCAATATGGGAAGGTTGATCGAGCCTCCGTCGAGTAAATTATGCGCGTAAAGAAGAAAGGCAGACAAAGCTATGCGTGACAGACCTGTAAAACGGTTTTATTGTAAAACCAAAGGGTAATTCGTTTTACAGGTTATCTCAACAAATTACCCCTAGGTTTTACAATAAGACCTGTAAAACGGTTTTACATAAGAATTTGCCAAACGTAAAATAATCCAATTGGCAGTGCTCAGCTCGAGTCCCACGGTAAACATTTCAATTTTTTTCTGGCTGTACATTATACAAGACAATAATTCAGTATCTGCTTCAAGGATGAGACTATGAGAGACTCTTCCACAGTGGAGTGATACTGTCAATTACTCAGGTACATGAAATTTGTTTACAGAGCTTCATTGAGGAGACTTTTCATGCTTAAAAATTACATTATAAAATAAGTCGGAATCACTTACAAATTACGCGTTTACGCAAGATGTTATTACTCCAAAAATGGAAGGCCTACAAATCCAAGATTATCAGCACAAATACAGAATTGGAAGTTGAAGGCGTTTGGTGAACCTTCCACCTGCTAAAACAAAAATATCAATGTATTTGCTAAATGAGGAGAGTAAATTTGTTCAATGTCGTCTGCTAAATGAGAACATAATGAAAGTTTCTACCTTTAAAAGCGCGTTCATACACCAAGAATAACCTTCATCTCGAAACTGAAATCCCATGTCTTGCCATTATTAAAAACAATGAGGACCTGCAACTTCAATTTAAACATCAGAATCAAACTCGACGTCTCTATCACAAGGTACAGCAAATCAATTACGCTTCTTTTGTAGCGTAGAGATGAGAAGTAATTAAAAAACATATAATGCTCTTTCGCAACTGTCATAGAGTGATTGAAGTATTGAACTCTACAATGCTAAACCAGGCTGACCAGTTAGTTCATTGGCGTGTTTTCTTCCTTACATTACTGAATTTAGATACATTCGACAAAAGTACAATGTGCAAAACAGACTCAATGGATTCGAAATTCTAAGACTAGAAAAGCAATTGGAATTCTGATAAAACACAGTTGTAACTTGCTGAATAGAGTATACACTAGTAATAGAGCAAGTGCATCTCCTTACTGCATCATAATTTGCCTCTAACACGGTAGAAAACGACTTATAACCAACAGCAACATTACCCTATTGTCTTAGGGACTTTTGCCTATGGTGGTGGTGTAAGAAGGCGTCATATTACGCAACAAGGAAAGAAAAAGAAAATCTAAAACCCCATTTCGAATATCTCGAGCACTATAAATTGACCCTCGTACACTATGAACTTGCACTCAACTGAAATAACCCACACTAAAGCTACAAAATCACATAAAAAACATGACAAAGATATCAATCATAACTCTATTTCCTTGTTTCGTTTTGCTAATCGTTTCCTACATTATCCCCATACCATCTGAAGGTCTCAAGATTACGCTAGTCCCACCTCACTCGCCAGAGTCACCAGCCTACCTAGGGAACCTAACTGTGTCCAAGAAGATCCAAAAACTTATCCGTCAGTCAAGAGGTCGTGCTCAAATACTGAGCAACAACTTATTTCCTATCGGAATCTTAAACCATTCCTCGGCAAATAATGATCCCGAAGACATTATTCCTTCTGTTGAAGGCGTTAATCTTGGTGGTGCTAGTGGCTTTGTGTATGTTGCCAAAATCGGAATAGGCACATTCGATGATGAACCACATTACCAAACATACTACTTAAGTTTGGACACAGGGTCTACACTCATGTGGCTCCAGTGTGCCGAGTGCCAAAAAGACGGAAATACCTGTTTCCCACAAGTTGATCCTCTTTTCAGAAATTCCTTATCTCATTCCTTTACGCCTGTCATGGAGAACTCTGCCTTGTGCACACCAACTCCACCTAACCCCAATCCCCGTTTGCCGTGCTATTACGATGTGGAGTATGCTGATGGTGCAAAGTCGCACGGTGTGCTGGCACACGAAAGCTTCAAATTTGAGTCTGAAACTCCTGCTCCCTATTCTCAGTTACTACTATTCGGGTGTGGGTTTGACCAGACGGATTTTTCAGTTAAGCCGGGTGAGCCTGAAAAGGCAGCCGGTATAATGGGTTTAGGAAGGGGGAAAAAAGCGCTTCAAATGCAGTTAGATGATAAACATGTTGGCTTAAGCTTCTCCTATTGCTTTCAAGATTTACTTCACCCGGGAGATGATCATCATACTCCTCAACGCCCAACATATCTGCAGTTTATCGAAGACATGCAGGAGGATCCTAGTACTTACCAAGAGACAACTTTTCAATTCCCACGCAGTTCCATATACTTCATAAAACTCGTAAATATCAAAATTGATGATACCCATGTTCCCATAGTTCCACTGGACCGAGTAATTATAGACTCCGGTAGTTCTATAACATACCTAGTCCAACCAGTGTACGATTCTATACGAGACGCCTTGGTGTCTTGGCTTAGAAAAAAATGGGGGCCACCGAGGATACTACGAGCAAATGGTCTAGAAGATGACCCTACATTTTGCATTGGCAAGACATCTGATGTGGGGTTTGATAATCTTCCCTCCATCCACTTAATTCTCGAGGGTGGAGCAGACTTTGAGATCAAGCGGGAACAAGGCTTCGTTGCGTATACAGATGACCCAACGGATGTGTATTTTTGTCTTATGATTGAACCACATGAGACATTGAGTATCATTGGAGCATTTCAGCAGGTGAATCATAAGATCCTCTACGATATGAAACAGAAGAAGCTGTTGTTCAAGAACGAAGATTGTTGGAACTCGTAAGCTTTCAACACTATTCACTTTCAGCAAGATGACTTCCTTACAGAATTATCGTAGTTTGAAATTCTTAAGATCTAATGCTTCATAGTTTAAACAACTGGAAATAATTAGACTCCAACAAGGTAAGAATTGCGTATGTAATTCTAGCTTGATCGTTGTAATATTTCTTCGCAATTTCCAAAGTGCATTCGGTTAATAAACCTTATAAGGACTCCGAGCAACCAATTCGATCTCTTTACTTATTTTTCATGCATACTTAGGTAAGTTAGGTTAATCACAAACAGTTCAGCATAACTCATCTTCTCATACACTTCCACACTTATTACAGTACATACAAAATTGTTTTATTTTCCGCATTAGTTTCATAATCAATTAGACATTCATTTCACACAATTATAAATTGACGCTCGCGCATTACTGCAATTTAGTACCTCAATATGTAAACATCCAGCAACTAAAATAACTCAAAACATTCAAAATTACAATTTTAAAATTAATTACTGGATTTATTTTTCTAATATTGGCTACTTAATGAGAATTTTTAAAGCACACGTTAAAAAATAACAGGTATATTGATAGGTGAGCGCATTGGAGCACAAACTACCAGTCGTAACGTTAATATGTAGAATAAATTTACGGCACATCAGCAACAGTGGTGGATCTATGGGGGCTACTGGGCTAGCAAGGGTGACGTGTTTTGACTTAGCCAGGCATAATTGCAAGCGAAATCAATCCTATGTCTTTGCACTTATCGCGCCATTTCGGAACTCGGAAATCCTAAAGATGTAGAAACCAAGTAACTTGACAATATTTATCACTTTCAGCAAGCATGATCAAGGCCATGTCATGTTCTGGTGTAACTGCCATCGGAGTCTTGGAGTTCTCATGGTGTTTTTTCGGGTTTCCTGTGATCGGCATTCTGTAAATACAGAGCCTTTGGGCATCAAATTTCTTTTAGCTATTGTGATTGGTTCAAGCGTGTCAAACTTGCGGGTTACGGGTTTGATCGTTTCGGGTTCGGGTAATATATGAGTGGGTCAGTTTTAGGTTTGCGAAATACGGGTTTGTATGGGTCGGGTTTATACATGTTTTGGGTCGGATTTCGGGTTGGAAACGAATCTGGTTAACGCCTTTTTACATTTGTTTATTTTCTTTAATTTTAGTTATAAACATATATATAGTTTGTTCTTAAATTTCAAAGTTAACTACTTTAATATTATATGATATTAGTAAAAGTAAGCATTTTTTTGCTTAATATATTCAATATCAAAACCTTATACGAAATATTGGATCGACCAATTGTTACACGAACGTGACCTGACTATATTTATAAATAACTAGTTGCTAAGTTAATGAATACGAGTTTACATTTTTCTAAAAGACCCTTTATTTATTACAAGTAGCGTTATACAAGTAGTGGTTGTAAAACCAAATTATATTTTATCTAATACTCCCATAAAAATAATTTCCACTAACAACATTTTTGTATGATAAGGGCATCAAGGTCTTTGATATTTTTATCGTAAAACCGTTTTACAATAAATTTATAAACTTATTTGCAATAAAATAACCCCACATAGAAAAAGACCGTTGTTATGTCTCTCTCTTTTGCAACTCGCGCTACTTCTGCCCCTCTCAAATCCATCTTCTTATCTAAAATGCATTTCTACCACCAACACCCATTCTTCTGTTTTTCTACTAATCTTTGTTATTTGGTTATTAATTTTTTTTCTTCTCTCTTATTTACGTCACCTTCGCAACTTTCACATTAGGTAACTCAGAAACAGCCTCTTTGTGTTGTTAATATAGGAGTTAGACTGTAAGAGTAAGACTGCATTCATGATTCATCTGATCCTTCCTTGTCCCGCAATTTGCGGGAACTATTGAGGTACCATTTAATTTTTTTTACGTCACATTATTGAAGACGCATTAGCATAGTGGTTAAGACGAGTGTAAACATTACGTCACAGGTCCGAATACCCTCCCCTTTACTATATTGCAGGGTGCTTGGATAAGTAAGATTGTGGCTTCTGATGGACACATGCAAAGCATTAGTAAGGATACCAAATTTAAACAAGCAATGTTGTTTTGGAATGTGCTTCATTTCTTCCGTTTTGTTTACGAATTGGTAAGTACTATCTACCGTTTTGTTTAGGAATTGGTACGTATTTTTTCTAATCGCATAATGTGTGGGGCCTCTTGAGGCATTGAGATAATGTTGTTAGTGTTGTTACAGTTTAAATTTGAATTAGTTTAATTTAGGATGACAACTACTTCAATTCGCATTATTATTGCAATAATTATCGAAGAGGTCTTAAATTAGTGGAGTAGTGATTAAGATGCAGGTATTGTGAATAACATAACTGCATAACTGCATAACTGCAGACGCGGAAAACATTGGCGAATAAAAATGGGACATAGCATAACTGCATAACTGTTAATGTCATGAGGCCGGGTGGTACTTATGACTTGGATCGAATCCCGTCAGAAACATATTTGCCTTTAGCTTGTGGCTCCCTTTAATGCATACTTGTTAAAACGATACTTATGTGAGATTCAATGCCTCTTATTGCAGTATATACATCAATGTAAGAAGCTCAAGTCGATATAGATGCTTGACTGTAAAATGTTCAAATGTCGATGTCCCTAAGAGATTCAAGCGCGATAGCATTTACGTTGACAAACGGGGCAAGTTCAGAAGCTTCAACAAAAAAAAGCTGTCGAGGAAAAGATGTATGTCCTCTCAATTCACTCATAAAATCATCCGACTGTCATAGCGCGATAATGCTGATTTATATAACGTGACTGTCATAGCGCGATAATGCTGATTTTGATTATATCATGTGACTGTTATGGCGCGATAATGCTGATGATTATCATTTGACAGTCAATCTGTCATATTTTACCCATACTTGACTGAATATTTGTAATTTATTTGAATTAAAAGGCGGTGGTTTGAGGGGACGGGGATGGAAGTTCGGTTCTGGTTTCATAGACGGAGTTTTCCCCGTGCTCAGCCCTATCGCTCAGAAAATTATTGAACTTCTAGAGGAGGAAGCAGATAGAAGTAAAATCTGGAGCATCCTCGATACACTTCCTGCAACACATGACACCTGGGACGATCTGATGAACGTATCTGTCCAATTACGTTTAAACAAAAAATGGGATCTTATTTTAGAGGTCAGTAAACCTGATTATGCTTTAATAGTTCTGTTTTATTCATCTGTGTCTCACCATGTCAAAAGCTGATATGTGATTGCATCGTATGAAGACATAAGCTCGGCTTTCATCAATTCATCGGCTGTATGCAGTAGATGATATATTTTGGATAATTGTGCAGTTATGTCAGTGGATACTGCAAAGGAGCTCCTTCAAACCCGATATCATGAGCTACAATTTGATAATGGATGCTTTCGGACAGAAATTACAGCATGTGAAGGCAGAGTCGGTTTACTTAGAACTTCTGGAGGCTCGATGCATTCCTACAGAAGATACATACTCGATTCTGCTGAGAACTTACTGTGCTTCTGGATTATTTGCAAAGGCTGAAGCCATTTTTACCGAAATGCGCAAGTTTGGCCTTCATTCGAGTATGCTTCTGACTTCTACTACAATTTACTCACTTCCTGTAGGAAAAGCGTGCAACTTATGGTAACTTCAACTACAAAAGAAACGCAGATGTCAACTAGCTTAGTTGGTAAAGTTATGAGCGGTGATACTCATGACCTGAGTTCAACCCCGCCAACATCAAAATCGCACTTGTGTATCCCTTTACACCAAAATATAACAAAATGTAAAAGAAAGGAAGCTAAAAGAGTTACTTTAGCGGATTAAGTCATGTTTCTTATTATGTACAGACTGCAGAGCATTCTTAATTCTCTACTGAAGTATTATGATCGATCTTCTTAGGTGCCGATGTGTACAACGCATATATCGAAGGACTGATTAAAGGCGGAAACACCCAAAAAGCTTTGGAGATTTATCAGAGGATGAACAAAGAAAGTTGCAAGCCGACAACAGATACTTTCACAATGCTAATCAACTTATATGGCAAGGTTAGACTACAATTAACTAAGAAAGTTGCTATTGCTTACGTCACTAAACGAGACGTTGTCAAAATGTCAGGTCATGGAAATGAAAGTAGCCGAAACCTCAGGGCACCAAATTCGATGATTTTTCTTTAAAGTTTTAGTTGGGTATTATATCTAAGCGAAAGATAAAATGCGCAATGTGCAGGCAAATAAATCATACATGGCTTTCAAAGTGTTCAATGAGATGAGAACTCAGAAGTGCAAGCCAAATATTTGTACTTATACTGCTTTAATTAATGCATTTGCAAGGGATGGACATTGTGAGAAGGCAGAGGAAATATTCGAGCTTTTACAGGAAGACGGTTTTGAGCCTGATGTTTATGCTTATAATGCACTTATCGAAGCTTACAGGTCAATGCTTAAATTAGAAATTGGCCATCTCAATAAAAAATCTAGTGAATGCCTGAAGTCAGAAATCTAGTGTATGCCTAAACTCGCGAGATAACGTTGTTTGAATTCCGTCAAGGTTTCTCTAATTGTCAAAAACTCACTATTCTTTGGCTTTGTATTACATTAGAAAAAAAAAAAGCAAAATGATATTGTACAAGTGAACAGAATAGAAGATTTCCTGATTTTTTTTAACTAATTTGATTTATTTTGCTTTCGACTTGTTACAGTCGTGCAGGGTATCCTTACGGTGCTGCAGAAATATTTTCGCTTATGCAACACATGGGATGTGAGCCAGATCGAGCCTCGTACAATATCATGGTTGATGCCTATGGAAGAGCTGGCTTAGTTGAAGGTACGATTGCAGATTCGCAGCATATAAGGATTTAATCTTAATTTGTTCTTAGTTAACGCGTCTGTGTAATGTAATTTCAGACGCAGAAGAAATGTTCCTGCAGCTAAAACAACGTGACATGACCCCAACAATGAAATCCCACATGCTCCTACTGTGTGCCTATTCAAAAGCCGGGAACGTTGCCAAGTGTGAAGACTTCGTAAATGAGATGATCGAGTCAGGAATAGAACCCGACACATATCTAATGAACAGCATGCTGAATTTATATGGCCGATTAGGGCAGTTTGAGAAAATGGAACAAGTCTTGAATGCAATGCAAGAAAAAAGATATACTTGTGATCTAAGCACATACAACATACTTATCAACATATACGGTCGAGCTGGATATTTCGAGAAAATGGAGGAATTGTTTCATTCCCTTCGTGCTAAAGACATGAAACCTGATGTAGTGACATGGACATCGCGTCTAGGAGCATACTCAAGAAAGAAGCAGTATAAAGTATGTCTAGAAATATTTGAGGAAATGATTGATGATGGATGTTTTCCGGATGGTGGGACAGCGAAAGTTCTTCTTTCATCGTGTTCAAGCGAAGATCAGATCAAGCAGGTTACGATGATTCTTAGAACTATGCATAAGGATGAAAAGCCTGTAACTCTGGAAAATAAGCTGTGATGAATTTGTAATGACATCAGGTGGAGTTTTTACTGTTAGGCTCCTTAGAAAAATTTTCTATGCAGGTTTCAAGACTTCAGTTAAGTCTATCAGTTGGTCTCCCTTGCGATGGTTGAGAATTTGCGTACGCCTATAGCCAAAGAAAATGCTGTATATACGGTACCATTATTGTAACATTCTACTTCAATTAAGTCACCGGCACCCGGATTACATGCCTTTGATGCCTTTGCAGGTCCAAAACCTCGATAATAAACATATCACCGGAACATTTTTCTAACACTAGTAGTAGTACTAACACATCTGAAAGAAAGCGTCGGGTATTAGATACAAGTTGGTGGAGTACAAATGACTGGTCCGAGCCTCTTCGCCCACAACATCCACATAACTAACATCTCCCCGAACCCATGAATACAAATGAATAAAGGAGTAACAAAAACAAGGTGTAGTTACGCTTCATTTAAGTTAACTTACCGTAAAACTTAAAACCGTCTTAACCAAACCCTATATAAAACAAAACAAGAGTGAAGTACCGAAGCGAAACATTTTCTTCTCCTCAATCATTTTAGGGGTTTAGGGTTTCATCCTTGGAAAAACCTTCACCAATAATCAACAATGGCATCTCAAAATCAACAAAATCAAACAACAAAAGCACAATTAAGGAAACCAACATTCATAAAGATTGATCAATTGAAACCCATGACATCAGGTCACACATTAATCGTCAAAGTCGTATCATCTGACACTGTTCTTAAGCGTGTTGGTCGAACCACTGTTTGGCCGAATATTCGGAATTGGGTTGATTTTTGTTATGTTGTTCAAGAACGCTAATTGTGTTTGTAGTCTAAATTAAGCAAGGGGTTATTTTAATTTGAGGAAACTCATCTTTATTTAAATTATAGTAGACAGAATTTGTGCAATTAAGATGGTTGTCCTCTTTATATTTAATCAGGTTATTTATCAATTCTTTTAGATGGATGATAACATCCTTTTGATGATGAAACGTGCTTTTTTTGTTATTCTTTTATTACAAGTGTTTCCTTTTTACATTTATTCCCAGTTTTTATAAAAATTTTGTCATCTATATTTCAAATGTGTTCTTGTTGTTTACAAGTCTCTTGCCTAGATTACTGTTGATAGATCTTGAGTTGATTACGTTGGAAAGTTGCGTTGAATTCCAATACTTCTCCTTTTGCGTCTAGTCGTCTAGTAGCAATGTGTCACAGGCCGACTTCTCTTGACACCCTCAAGCAAGCCGTGCCCCGTGCGCCACCCGTCAACAGTCCCGTCGTTGGCGGGTCAGGCTTCCCAAGTTGGCTCAACCTCAAGCCACTCGTTGGTATGCATCCACGATCCAAGGATCGATGCCCGATATGCATACCATTTGGTTATCCCTCTCACTCACTTTAGATGACTAAGTGTTTTGAGATTGGGGTTGGAAGGAAGAGAACTCTCAAGACTTGTTCACTAAAGCTTGAAAGAAACTTTTTAACACTTCAAATGAAATTTTACATGTCTTGATCTATTTATAGACCTCCAATCCTACTCCTAAATGTTCTAGAAAACTCTACACAATTATCTTATAACTTCGTAGAACATTCTAAATTATCATATCTTAGAAATATTCTGCAATTCTACAAGAACATTCTAGTACATAAAACAAACATCTAGAATCATCTAAACACTTCCACACTATTCTAGAATATTCTATACACCTCTAGAATACTCTATACGGTTCTAGAATATTCGGGACACCTCTAAAATGTATTAGAATACTCATCTATGTTCTAGAACCTTCTAGTAATTTCTATACAATTCCGGAACCCGTATAAAAGGCCTTGTATCTTCTAGAATTCACCACTAAATTACCCCATCAAAAGACTTTACTTGAACAAATAATTCCTTACGGCTTAGTGAGTCGCCATCCCGTGACAAATGGCTTGGTTAAGTAAGGTAACATTGTCAGTTTATATCCTCAAAGGTACCAAAAAAAGAAACGAAAACGAATTCAAAGAACTGGAGTGAATTTTTTTTGCAATGCTGGCTTGTTGCTGATAGCTTGTGGAATTTGTCAATTTAGCATATTAATGTGAACATTAGAAAGTGCTAATGTTACTTGCTCCGTTTTCGCCTTGTTTACATGTTTCATTATTTGTCTATTTCACAGTTGACCTTCTGAAGCCTGGCACAACAGTGATTCTCCGGAATGCAAAAATCGACATGTTCAAGAATACCATGAGACTTGCAGTTGACAAATGGGGTCGTATCGAGGTCACTGAGTCTTGCAAATTTCATTGTGTTCGAGTATGGCAATGTCTCGCTTGTGGAGTACGAGCTGGTTAATGTCGTCGAGGAGGGACAGTAATCTTTCAGCAGTAGATAGATATTTGCAAGTATGGAGAAAGTTTTTGAGTTAGCCTAACGATATGGTATTATTATGCTTTGGCACTTGTGAAGGGCTCTCTTTCGTTCTAATGAAGGGTAATTGGTATACTGGTTTTTGCCTAAGCGATTAGGGAGTCGTAAATTTGGGGAAAAGCGATTAGGGTGGCATAAAATTGGGTATCTGTTGCTTTTTTCTTTATGTTATGGTTGGCGCTTAGGCATGTTCGGACATCGAATATGTGTTAATTATTACTACTATGATTTTTATGTCTCTTCCCAAATTGATTCCGAAAATTCTTATCATTCAATTAGAGGACACTTCTAAATCCTAATGGCCACAAGTACATAGAAAATGGTATGAGTCAGTTTCTGCAATGAACAACGGTGGATGGAAATCAATATTATCGAGTTTTAGTATCACCTCTTCCCACTTTGAATGATCTTTTAAGCGGATAGAAAGTTGCGCTAAAGATTATTGTTAGCTTATCGCGTGAAACTGATTCAAAAACATAGTTGTGGCACTAGTTACTTGGTATTTACCGAGAATTAGAGTTGTTTTACTATTGTACCACCTAAAACCGTTTCAAATAAGAATTTGTATAAAAGGGGTTGTATGGAAATCAATGGCTGTGGTGAACATAATTCGTTTTCTATCTAAAGACTGTTAGGCCCGCTAATGATCTCACTAGTCTCACATTGGGCCAAAAACACAACCAAGAAAATCAAAACATGATAAGCGTCATCGGTAGTACTTTCTCTGTCTCGGTCAATAATTTACACGTTTATTTTTTAAATGTTTCGATCAATAGTTTATAGTTTACCTTTTCGAATGAATAAACCATACCATGTGGGCAAATCATTACTTTTTTAATAATTGTAAATTTATTCCTCTATCTCCTTACCTAAATAAGGGTACCCGTAAATACACTTTGAGAAGCAACGGCCAACGGGACACGCATTTTCTTTGCATATGGACAAATTAAGTGGGCCTCATTGTTCTACAAATTAGAGTGTCCAAGTAGATTTTGGTGTACATTTATGTCAAAAAAAGTAACGTAACACCCAAAATATTTTCAGTCATTCATTATATGAGAGTATTACTCCGTATTATTTTTATAGCTAAAGTCTTTGCAATCGTTTTTTTAGTGGCAAAGTAGATTTTAGACTTGCATTAGTATTACCTTATTTAAATCTGTTTTCATGAAAAACATATACAAGAATATTTAGGGTGAACCTAATGCCACTCTAAAATCTACTCTATCACTCATAAAAAACACTTACAAAACCTTAACCTATTAAATAATCTCACATAACGAGTGTCGCGGTACATTTTAGATGTGACATTATCCATCCTCAAATTTTATACAGTTGGTCTTGCTTCAGACGGATCATTTTGATCTGAAACAATAAGACGAGATTTTGTAACCACTTTACAGTTAGATATAACCACTATTGAAAACAAAATGATATAAGCTGTGGTTAAATTTTATCAAAAATGACAACATAATCCCGTCTTATTTTTCAGACGAAAATGGTCCGTATGAAATAAGAATTTGCCAACTTTATACTTCCTCCGTTCAACTCCACTCTAACACTTTCATTTTTGCACACTATTCATAAGTCGGCATCTAATTGCAATTTTCTCTCAATATATAAGTGAAAATATATTCATTTGTGATCTTGTTTGATTCGTCTTTACGAGTACATTATTAATATCCAACTTTTATAATTTTTGCAAACACGTAGTTAACAATATTTACCGCGTAAAACACGTCTCGACAAACGTGAAAAAATAATTTGGTAGAGTGGAGTTGAATGGAGGAAGTATTAGGAGAAACTAATTGAACTTATTAAATAATGATAACTACTAAATTTAAAGTTAAAAACAATAAGATTATACATCAAATCAAAGCACATGATGAAATATAATTGCATGCAATGAAAACAAAGTAAGACAATGAGTGGGAAGTACAGTAGCTATTGTCATCATCAGACGAAACGGATTGATGTTGACAATTCAATGACAACTCATCGTATACCGTTGGATCTTCATATTTCTCTTTACAATCTCATCACAACCGTTGGATCAGATCAACCAACTTGCTCTTCCCTTTAAAAGTTTCATTTCTGGGCTTTTGCATTTTGGGCTTCTATACCAACCCATTTGTTGGCCCAAGGTTTTGGCTTCAACTAGCCCATCCAACAACCCGGTTGAAAGTTGAAGCAAAACCCAATGGGTAAAGATCGTCGACATATTACTTCAAATCGTTGGCAATTAACAGGGGTATTTTGGGTAGTTTGATAAAGTTGTTGAGGAGTTGAAGTAATTTTTCGACGATATTTAGTAGCGTGGCTAGGCCCAAACGAAATGATTCTTTTAAGCAAAGTATAAGAAGAGTTCAACACCTTGTTATGAGTTCTCTTTTACCGATCAACTGGGTTGAATAAGATCGCACGTAACAATATTTTTTCTTATTTATCGCAGAGAATTATAAAGATTTAGTTCACTTATGAATAGTATCCAAAAAGGAAAAAGAAATTCAGAAGTGAAGGGAGGGAGTACATTATTACACATAAGAGAGTCAAAAATTACAAGATACAACGAAAATGAATGTAAAATAACGATATAAAAACTATAAATTTGTTGAAATATTTGTGGCATATGCTTGAGTAGTGTGTGTTGTATAGTTGGTCCTAGCATTGGTACGCCACGGAAATATGTGAATCTATACATTAATATATGGTTTATTTACGACCTTACATTCTTTGGTAAACCACTTCAAAACTACATGGTTTATTTTCGACCTTACGACAATAAATCTTGTTTTAAATGGATCACATTTTTGTCAGAACTTGAAGATCGAGAAATATGAATCAATTACTTCATACGAAATGTAACCAGAACAATTTTCTATGATTTAATAGTTTGTCATGACAAAAGGTCACATTTGTCATTAAAATGACAGTATTTAGTCCGTCTTTAGCTTGTGGCGAAAAGTGTAAGAATTGGTGTGCACGAAGTTAGGCCCGAAGAACGTATCTTCTCTTAACTGTTGTGTTTAGTACACGTATTTATAAATGCATCGAGATATCTCGATACTCATACTTAGGCCCTGTTCTTTTGGGCTGAATCGGAGCTGAACTGAACTGAACTTATAGGAGCTGAACTGAACTTATAGGAGCTGAACTGAACTTATTGGAGCTGAACTGAACTGGACTGAACTTATAGGAGCTGAACTGAACTTATAGGAGCTGAACTTAACTGAACTTATAGGAGCTGAACTGAACTGAACTTATAAGAGCTGAACTGAACTTATAGAAGCTGAACTAAACTGAACTAAACTTATAGGATCTGAACTTTTCTGAACTTAATTTTAATTACTTGAATAGAATTTATAAAATCTAAAATTTACTAAACTGAACTTTATTACATAAGGTAAGATAATAACATAATTCCAATTTATATACATTGAATTGGTTTGTTCAAATATATTACTACGTTGACATCATCTTTATCTGTATCTTTATTTTTTGGAAAGGACTGTCATAAAAAAAAGTATTCTCTAAAACATAAGGTAAGATAATAACATAATTCCGATTTATGTACATTGGTTTGTTCAAATAGATTACTACGTTTACATTACGATAAAAAAAATAAATCACATATTACATCGTTTTCTAACCATCTGTTTCCATATCATCATCTTCCTCATCACTTTCTTCTTTCTCTTCACTATCACTCGTAACAACGAATTTATTCCCTCGCCAAATGCTTTTTACTATCTTGTTTCGTACCTTTAACATTGTTTTTTTTTCCGCTTATCATCAAACATGCCCAAATCTACTGTTCCTTGAATATTCACGTCATGTTGTATAACAGGTATTCCAAGATTATGCATCCTTATAAAATTATGGAGTGTGAATGTATAAAATAATAATAGACATTTGATACTTTTGTGACATTCGGGGCATATTTTTTAACACCCACCTTTTTTTCAAATTACCAAATGTCATTCCACTAATTAATGTCAAATGTTTTTATATCGGTTTTCATAAATAATCTATTCCGTATAACTTTTCTGAAATTAATTTGTAAGAATTGAATTTTTCTGAACTGAACTTATAACAGCTGAACTGAACTGAACTGAACTGAACTTATAGGAGCTGAACTGAACTGAACTTATAGGAGCTGAACTGAACTGAACTTATAGGAGCTGAACTGAACTTATAGGAGCTGAACTGAACTGAACTGAACTTATAGAAGCTGAACTGAACTTATAGGAGCTGAACTGAACTTAAAGGGGTTGAGTTTAAGTCCAAAAGAACAGGGCCTTACAGTAAATCGTTTCTCTTTATTATCCTAAACATTCGAAGTTAAAACGTTTCCCAAAACCGATATTAAATCGACTCGACTCGACCCGATTTTCGAGCAATGTATGTAACAACCAACACGTCTAAAATAGTGTTTGGCTCGAACCACCAAGAGTGTGTGAGGCAGTGAGGGCGGCTGATGATCAGATCCGATTACTCAAACTTGCTGTCATCCGATAACTACACAAAGCAACAGTAACTTTTCTTGATTTTCGAACCCTTTTTGGTCTTTTCACATCTAATAATAACTTTATACCAACTTCACTAAAGTACAAATTTATTATCTAAAGCTTTTTGCAAATTCTATGAATATAATTTGTTTATTCTTGCAATTTAGTGAACCAAAAGTCAACTGTTTCACTCCCTTGAGGTGACATAATCCATACCATTGTGACAAATTAACTTAATGTACCACTATATGAGTAACTTATTAAAAAAACAAAAGAAAATCAAAACTTAAAATCGATATACTTCTTATTTAAATGTGTATAATAGATAGTTTAAATAAAAACAAGATACTAATTCTCATCAAAGACGGCATTATCCGTCTTGAACTTAAGACGGCCAAATACGAATCAAATCATATTAAATTTTATAATCGGGCCTGGGTCCAACCCGTACTGAGGAGAGAGAGTCCACTTTATAAACCCAATGGGGTTCCACTCTAAAACCAATTGGCAATAAAGGGAGTAGCCCATTGCCTTATAAAGTGATAACTCTCTCATCTTTTTATCAATGTGGGATTACACTCACATGTGGGAAATCGGGTTTTTTCACAAATCACCCTACTTGTTGTATAAACTAGTAATTAAAAAGTTTGTTTTTATTAAGCTTAAGACGAATAATGTTCGTTTTAAGTAAGACTCGTTGTAAACAAGAATGCCTACTAACAATTCTGTGTCTACTAACTAACAAAAGCTTGATACATCTATTTAGATCGGTATTACTGGACATGTTTTAATCAATATTAAGGCTATGTTTATCCATAGATTCAATTTGAGTCTTAACATACAACAGTAAAAATATTACTACTTTGTTTATAAGACCCGACTCAGACTCAATTATTTTTCTACTTTATCCTTTAAGACCCTAAAACATATCTTATCTACATGTGGAATCCACAATTTCTACTCACAATTACTATTCACGGGTCTTAAGTTGAGTCTTAGAAACCTAAGACCCAACTTAAGACAAGTCTCAAGCTCATACCACTTTATCCCAATATATTCCTAAGATTTGACAATAATCTCAAACTCATACCCATCTTCATACCCTTCTTCATCCCGTAGAAACTTAGCCTAATGTGATGAAACCTATTCGATGAAACCTATTCGACCATGTCTGTGATGAAACCTATTCGACCATGTATGTAAAATGATGATACATACTAACAGTTTTAAAGACAGTTTTATAGTGTACATGATAATTTTATATCATATTCTCTCCGTTCAGTTAAATTAGATACGTCCCGTTAAAATGCAACTCACATATATTAACAAAAGTATCGAATCAAATCGAACGGAGGGAGTAGTAATAAATACTTTTTTTTTGACAAGAGTAGTAATAAATACTTTGTTAGTGTTTAATCAATAAAAACTGTCTCATACTGTGTTTTAGTTTTGCCTAACAAAGCACAGATTTAGCTGTATTACAATAAAGAGAAGGGGATTTAAACCTTGGATCTACTGTCTACAATACCTTCATCTTAAGTCTTAACTACTAAATTACGACATTATCGGTTCATACCGTAAAGTCATAAACAATCCTATTTCAGTAATTTAATGACTGAGAGCCTGAAAACAACACTAGTGTAAACAATACTTGAAAAGTGCAAGTTACAGTATGGAATGTAGGTGAAAATCTTAGTAGTAATAACTACTCCCTCCATTCAACTCCACACTACACTTATCTTTTTTCACGTTTGCCAACGCACGTTTTGTATCGTAAATATAGTTCGCTACGTATTTGCAAAAATTATACAAGTTAGATATTTTTAATATACTCTTAAAGACGAATCAAACAAGATCCCACATGAATATATTTTCTCTTATGCATTAGCCGGAAATTGAAAGATTCTTCCGACTTGTGAATAGTGTCAAAAATAGAAACCTACCATGTGGAGTTGAATGGAGGTAGTAATAAACTGTGATATAAAGGGTAGAAGTGAGTATATATTTACAAAGACAATACACAAAATGATGTCTATGTCACCTAAATATGCGTATCTAATACAAGATGAGATTCATGTAAAAATGGGGGAATTAGATAGCACAGAGTTCAGAGAGTTACAGGGAAGCTATATATGGGAAAGGGTGTATAACAAGATCCAAATTTAGCAGAAGATTATGCATTATTTTGTTATCCTTTTAAGGAAAAACACTTCCTTTTGTTTTCCAAGAAATTAATATGCCCTACAAATCCTACAATAGATAGAGAGATTCTCTACACATATTTAATTATTGTTGTATAACATTGTATTATAATGTAAACAATATTTTTGATTTCAAAAGTTCATGGGTAAGACGGTATCACACCGCAGTCTTATTAAGAAAAAAGATAGTTCGTTTATACAATAAATGAATAACCTTTTTTTACAACTATGACCGTCTCATGGTGTGAAACCATCATAATCTAGAATTTATGTTTTGAGTTAAATATGTTTTTATTGCATGTCTATCGCTACGGCCTACGGGTGACCAATGGGCTGAGCTGGGTTGTAAACTAGGGGAGAGTAGTGTCGGGGAGTGCCGGTTTCCCCTAGCACCATGCCAGACTAGCCAGGATCAGTAAAGCTGGGGCCGAGCACAACCTAGATAAAGGGCATGGGCTAGAAGGCTCGAGTCGAGCTATATATATTTTTTAAAATTAATTCAATGGGTTTCGCTGGTCCGAGGGGAGCGAGGCACTGGCCCAACCAGGGCCATGGACGGGATGTGCCATGTCGTGTTGTAGGCTAGACAGATCGATCACAAACAACGGGATAGATGTGGTGGGTTGGGCCAATCACAGTTGGCACGCCACATTGGCCACCCGGCCCACCTCTATCTGTTGGTCAAGTGAATCAGCTCGGATTATAATTGTAGGATTAATTTAATATGTAGCGCCATGTAAAACTAACATCCGGATTGAGTTTTCCAAAAAAAAAAACCTATGTAGTTAACTTCATCTTATTTTGTGTTTTTATTATCGATAAAGGTCAAGTATCAGTGTATCACTCACTTGGGTAGATAACTAGATAAGGCAAGTCAAAAGAATAACAAATGATTTTTTTTTTTAACTTCGTTTTTTTTTATCCTCTAAGATCATCCCCAAGCAGTGGTCGCACTAACTAAGTCGCGACCCAGTTTTAATCTTAATCTCACTTTAATTATCTTGACCTACTTTTACCCTCCCAAGCAGAAGGTCACGACCTAGGTCATCAACCCAATCATTTTCCACTTCAGATCATTCTCTATCATTTCCCACATTCTCTACCCCACTTTTCTCTCTCTTACTTTTCTAATTATTTTTCCTAACATTTTATAAATCAATTTTTTTCTATTATTGTAAATATCTTAATTGAATAAAAAGTACCCCAATATTTTACGGCTATGTTAATCTTATGAGTTACTTTACGGGAAAAAAATATTAAATAACAATTTTATTATTTCGAAAAATTATTAGACGATTTCATTAACAATTAAAAAAAATTTGGAAAAACATAATTTCACATATAAAATAACGCATACATAATTAAAAAAATTAAAAATTTAAAACATTAAATACTACGAAATGCATTAAAAGCCCCTTTTAGTTACGAAAGTTTTGCCAAATATGCTCAATAAGATCGTTTTTAATGCGTTATGAGTTGCACAATCACGAATTTCGCCATGAATTTGTACGAACCGTTAATATAATTAATCCAACGGCTATATTCGATCCAACGACTATATTATAGTTAATCCAACGGGTATATATGAACGACGAAAAATTAAATAAACGATTTGCAAAAAAAAAATGGGCCAAAAATTTATATACTAATTTAAATTAACTTCCTCAAAATTTAAATAAACAATTTAACAAAATATGCCCCTTTTTTTTGTTCTTCAATATTCAACCAATAAAAATGGTACACACAAGTGGTCACAAATGAGGTCAATTTGTTTCAAGCAAGGTCATAAATTGACCATATATGAGTTTGGTCACAAATTAACAAAATACGGTCACAAGATTATCTTTCTTAATGATGCAATTATCATGATCAAGCAAGGTCATGACCTACTTATTGACCTTACTTGGGGATGGTCTAAAAACTGCTGCTAATTTTTGAACGCTTTTATTAAAATTGTAAATTGTAAATCCTACCTTCCTACATACTACAATAATTTTGAATCGAACTGGTATGCAATATAGCCCACAATGAGAGAATAACAAATGAGAAGCATGAACATTGATTATATGATTTGATATAAAGCCTGCGGTCTGACTTGGGGATTGTAGATATATTTAATAATACTCATAATCCGTAAATAGTTAACGAAAATACTAAAAGCAATATAATAAGATTAAAATATTAGTGGTTGGTAATCATCTCAAAAATCGGAGAAATGACGTATCAAAATCTCCAGACCATCAATCGCGGTTTTGAGTTGTGAAATTTTGATATAGACTAAGGAAAGATGGATGGACGTGTGTTTAAGTTTGATGGGATTTGCTTAGTTTCATCCATGCATGCTACCAATTATTATTATTATTATGTTTAGTTCATTCATAATCCGTCTCTCGTAACTACTCCGTATTTATCAATAGCTAGCATTTATGAAGACGAGCACTAATCGTTATAAGCAGAAAATAATTAGAGTTTATCTCACATTATGCAAGTAGGAGGACAAATAGGGGAACCATTTATCATCCACTTGCATTGACCACTTGCATATTGTGAGAGGCACTATCCGTCACAGTCTTCAATAAGAATTTGTGATTTATCAATGAGTTTTCGTTGACGAGCATATCGTTACGAGTTTTTAACGTTTCAAAAATCTCTCACATGATTAGATAATACAAGCCAAAGAAGTCACTATAAACAAAAAGTACTAGTGTGAAATCTATAATTATTACTTTGAGTTGCTTAAATCTTAACTAACTAGTTTTATACCCGTGCAAAATTGCACGGATTTGATATTAAACTTGTATAGAAAATATTCATTTAATGCATATATATTGATATAAAATTTCAATATACTGTTAATTAAAATTAAAATTTTGAACAATACTTTGTATCATTTACAAATAGTAAAAAAATCTAATAAACTTACAAATTATAATATATTTTGTGTAAACATCATTGCTTTGTAAAACACAGTATGAATTATGCCAGAAAAAAATTTGTAATATCCGAGAGTAAGGAACTTGAGTATTAGACAATAATTATTGACTAAAAGACCGACTATCTTCATTATTCCCTACATATCGCCTGCCTCTCTATTTTTCTATCTTCTTCTATTCTCCCCTATCTCATTTTAGTACAAATGTATGCATGTGTTTCCTTTATCTCACATTATCTTTTGTTTATATAATCAATAAATTTAAAAAAAAAATCTATCCATTGTACATTACAATGTTATGTATGTAGCATTTCACCTCAGCAATGACGGATTTATTTATAAATGCTTCTAATCTACTTGGTAGATTTTTATTCTTTTTTTTATTATAACGTAAATATTTTTTATGCATGTAATTATTCTAACCAAGACAATTTTTTAATGGTTTTATGCTTGTAACACGTAAAAAGTGGTACTTCGATAAATTTATTAGATCTATCTAAGTAGATTGCAGTGTGACTATTTAGCAAGAGATTTAAAATACGTAAATAATTTTTTTCCGTGTTTTTTTAAAACCAAATTAAATAAGATAAGTGTAAAAGAATGTATTTTTTGTGGAGTTTTTATTTTTTCCGTTTAAAAATCCTTTTTTCAAATTTTATTTTGATATGCGACATTCTAGATCCATATTGTACTATATGAAAATATGGATATTAACGGCTAAATAGTTTGTTAATGCATGTGTTGAGTAATTAATTATGTTGATATCAAAAAATTAGATATCGTATCGCCTAAAGTCTCTAATATTTATTAACTAATTGATTTTTAAATAATCTTACAAAAGCGATGGGTTATTATGAACTTGTTTATTGAATTATCTTTTGTTTTAGTAAAACTGTGTAAGATAAAATTATATAATTCAGTAATTTTTTGTTGATTGTAATTTTAAATTATTAATTTTTAGGATTTTTTGACATATCAATGTAATTTAATATTAATGTAAAGTTTTAATTCATAATTTAGGATTATTAAAAATTTGCATGTTCAAATTATTGTATTCCTAAGATAAAATACTTTAGTGTAAAAAAGAAAATTGATACATAAAATGTGGGAAAAAAAAGAAGAAAAAAAATATAAAAGAAAAAAAAAAGTAACATGATGATGTGGATCAATGTGGTGGCTTTAAATGTTCTTGTTTTAATAGAATGAAGATTCTATTCTCCCCTATCTCATTTTAGTACAAATGTATGCATGTGTTTCCTTTATCTCACATTATCTTTTGTTTATATAATCAATAAATTTAAAAAAAAAATCTATCCATTGTACATTACAATGTTATGTATGTAGCATTTCACCTCAGCAATGACGGATTTATTTATAAATGCTTCTAATCTACTTGGTAGATTTTTATTCTTTTTTTTATTATAACGTAAATATTTTTTATGCATGTAATTATTCTAACCAAGACAATTTTTTAATGGTTTTATGCTTGTAACACGTAAAAAGTGGTACTTCGATAAATTTATTAGATCTATCTAAGTAGATTGCAGTGTGACTATTTAGCAAGAGATTTAAAATACGTAAATAATTTTTTTCCGTGTTTTTTTAAAACCAAATTAAATAAGATAAGTGTAAAAGAATGTATTTTTTGTGGAGTTTTTATTTTTTCCGTTTAAAAATCCTTTTTTCAAATTTTATTTTGATATGCGACATTCTAGATCCATATTGTACTATATGAAAATATGGATATTAACGGCTAAATAGTTTGTTAATGCATGTGTTGAGTAATTAATTATGTTGATATCAAAAAATTAGATATCGTATCGCCTAAAGTCTCTAATATTTATTAACTAATTGATTTTTAAATAATCTTACAAAAGCGATGGGTTATTATGAACTTGTTTATTGAATTATTTTTTGTTTTAGTAAAACTGTGTAAGATAAAATTATATAATTCAGTAATTTTTTGTTGATTGTAATTTTAAATTATTAATTTTTAGGATTTTTTGACATATCAATGTAATTTAATATTAATGTAAAGTTTTAATTCATAATTTAGGATTATTAAAAATTTGCATGTTCAAATTATTGTATTCCTAAGATAAAATACTTTAGTGTAAAAAAGAAAATTGATACATAAAATGTGGGAAAAAAAAGAAGAAAAAAAATATAAAAGAAAAAAAAAAGTAACATGATGATGTGGATCAATGTGGTGGCTTTAAATGTTCTTGTTTTAATAGAATGAAGATGTTGAAACGCTAATTGTAATTTTATACCTTAATACCAAGTTTTTCTTAGGGTTAATAGTGATGGTAGTAAGACTTATACGCCGGTAATCGGGTGGGTTGGGCCTTCGTGTCCTGCTCGTGCCTGGCCAGACTCATCTTTTCGGCCATGGCCCGTCCCGTTCTCTTGGACGTAGCGTGCTATGCAGGGGCGGAGCCAGGATGAAAATGCATGTAGGGATATATTCTAAATTACGATATACTATGGTGAAAAAAAATACTAACATCAAAATTTAATGTAGTCAATTTTTGTAATTTAGAGCGAAAATTGTAACAACCCTCGCGAATGCGGAAATATAAAACATACAAGCATGTGAATTATATAGCGGAAATACGGTATTTTTAAAAAAACTTTATACATGCAAGATAGAAAATACGAGGAGTGTCAAAATATTACAAACTAAATAAAAATACCATAAGAGACGTAGTCTCTCAAAGTGTAAACAAAAGACAAAGTTATTAGCAACTATCTAAAATCGTCTAGAGGTGTTTCAATTCCGGGACATCGCCCGCAAGCTCACACCCGACCCCAAAATATCAAGAAAAAAGCCATCCATGCAAGCAACCTGTTCATTCATGAAAAACATGAACGCCACAATCAGTGGGGAGTAACTCCGAGTTCTCCCAGCCATATCACATTAAACGTACATAGAAGGAAATACAAAAGTAGAGCATGCATACATATAGATATACATGTGAGAAACGATAAGAATAGATAGGCAATTCAATATATGATGATAAGAGCATAAGAGTTACAAGTCTGAATCCATCATGTGATACAAAGACTCGGGGAAGACACTCTTAGGCAACCGAATACGCTCACTAGGGCTTGCATCTCACCGTTAGCGGTATAAGTTTGATAAGATTGAGACTCGACAAACAAACCATGTCAAGTCATGCAATGACTAAGAACAAATCCATCATGTTATCATCCATTCAAGCAACCCAATACATAGACGGTGCCCAATCATGCAATGACCATGAATAATATCATGAAACCACGCATTCAAGAACGACGACACAAAGACGACATCTCTCACGGTAAATGAAACGCACTAGCACCGTGTACATGGCAAGTATGATTAACAGGCATCCACGAGATAAGCATTTCCCTAAACGCATACACGATCACATTT